>CP129447.1:63695000-63712500 GCA_030445155.1 Quercus variabilis
ATTAGGGTCTTATCTAGGGTAGGAGCTTGAGAATTTTCTGGGATTGCCTATATTGTCTTGTAATCTATTGAATACACAATATTTTCTTCCTCATATGCAATTTGCGATCTGGTACCTTTCTATGCCAGGGGTATGTTTTTCCCCTCAAGGTAGTGGATTTTATTCTAATTGTTCACTTGCGTGAAAAGTGTGTTGGTGCTGTCTTCACCATGTGCTTCATCATGGCTTGTTTAATTGTTCCTTGGTAACCATGGAGACTTAAATATACTACATGTTGTGATCATGCTTTAGTTGCTTGACTGTCCCTTGGTAACCTTGGAGGATTAAATATGTTACATGTTGTGAAAGAGATTTTGCTACAAACTATACGAGAGTTATAAATAAATATGTGTCATGTCTTGTCTTTTTTTTAGTGCAAACGATGCTCTTGTGAGTTGTGACATGATGAGATTCCTCTCTAGCCGTTTCTATTTTAATGCTCAAACTTAAACCAATTGTTTCACACCAAATCATCAAAAAAAAAAAATTTTGGTGGATTTATTAGATCATGTTTGTAAATAGTTCACTAGATTGGAATATTATGAATTCTATTTTTTGCATTTCTTATGGTTGCTTAACTCTATAGATGGGTAAAAACACCACTTCCAACTTTGAGGCAAAAAAAAGCAAGAGCATTATGTGGAGATCCAAGTTGGACAACTACTTTTTGTAACCTTTGTGTGGAAGAGATTGAAGCTAGGAATAAAGGAATCTTTGCTACCTTAAGTGCCAAAGGTTGGAGCAATTTGGTGATCAAATTCTGTGATAAGACCGGTCTAAACTATGATAAAGACCAATTAAAAAGTAGGTGGGATGTATTAAAAGTAGATTGGAGAGTGTGGGAAAAATTGAAGGGTCTTGACACAAGTTTAGGTTGGGATGCAGTGAAGGGAACAATTGATGCTAGTGATGATTGGTGGGACATGAAGTTGAAGGTGAGTTGAGTATTTTATTAATATGTAGTTAGTTTAAAATATTATGTATATTATTGTAACAAGTGGCGCAAAATTGAGAATCTAATTGAAATCTAATTGGATTTTCTCTTAATTTCACCTAATATTATATATATAGATATGAGTGAAATGACAATTACATTTGTAGGAAGTACCCAAAACTTCAAAATTTCAACATAAAGGTCTACCGAATCTACAACAACTTGATAGAATGTTTAGGGATGGAGCAGAATTCATGTAGTACAATTTTTTACATTTTTATGTAGTACAATTTAAACTTGGATTATTGGTATGTATTTTATCATCTTTTTACATTTTCATTTTGTGCTTCATGATGATGAAAATTATTTAGATTTAATTAATATTGATAAGAAGTCATTAATGGTAATAACAAAGAATTATGACACTAAAAAGAAGTAAAGAACTAAACACAGACATTATTAAAATAATACCAATAATATATATATATATATATATATATATATTTATATTTATTATTGTTGTTGTTGTTGTTGTTATTAATATTATTAATTAGTTTTTTTTAGTAAGTATATGAAGTAGCTGATTTAAGTATGAAATAAACTTCCTTATATATACTTTGTCCTTTTTGTAATTTATCTCTTAAATTATCACTTTTATAAGTGCTAGTCAAACACTCAGCTTTTTCAAAAATCACTTTTTCATACCGTACTTTTTGAAAACCCTTTTTTTTAAAAAGCCTAGTTTTAAAAAGCTGAACCAAACTCACCCTAATACAAACAAAATGACTAGCAGAACAAGTTTTTCAAAAAAAGGAATGCGTACTAGAGAGGAAAAACATGGAGACCCCATTTCCGAATGATTTCACAACTAAGGTTACATTTGGCATTGGCTTAAAAAGTTAGTTTTTTTTACTATTTAGCTTATTTTTGCTACTATTTATGAGTCCCATTACACTTTTTGATACTATTCATAGGTTCTACTATATTATTTCAGTTAACTTTTAGTTTTATCTACAGTACTTTCAAAAATATATATAATAAAAAATTCAGTTTCAACTAAATAAACTGTTCTCAAATGGACTCTAAGACTCACTCCTAAAATCATTTTCACTATATTTTCTTTGTACTTTTTGTTATTTCAATTGCTTGATCTTATTGTTAATTTATCTTATTACGCAATTTAGTCTTAGGCCATCATGCCTTAAAATTTATCACTTGTTTGAATTGATGTAATAAATTGGGTTAATAATATTGTGTCTATTGAATAATTAATTAAACACCGACTAAGAGCAATTGCATCAATGTGTGCAAAATAGAAAAAGTAATAAGTTTTACACATTTTTACTCAAAAACTACCCACATTAGTGGGTCTATAACGCCATATATATACAATATACACGGTTACTGTAACTTTCTATCTAAGTTAATCTTTTTTTCTCTCTCATCTTTCACCCTTGTCAAACGACCTCTCTTCTCCTACTCTCTCGATCTTTTCAATGTCCAAAAAAAGGAAAAGAAAAGGAAGAAGAATAGGAAGAAAAACAAGAAGAAGAACAAGAAAGAAGACAAAGAAGGAAGATCACTGCAACCAACCAACCACCCCAATACCACCACCACCCAAAACAAAACCAAATAGAAAACCCAAGGAAAACCCCATTTGGAAACATCACCAGTTTCCTTAGACAAAAGCAAAATCACCACTATTTGGAACCAACACCAGTTTTCTTAGCACTATCCAAGTCTTCTTGTTGCCTCTCACCGCATTCCTAGCCAATTCGAACACCTAGAGAATTCACCACATAAACTTTAGATCAATAACAAGAAGTAAATTTAAAAAAATATAAGAGAAAGTGAGATCTAATTTTCAAGTGCTTATCCATGGAAGGTTGGGTAGAGAGATCTGATTTCAAATATGAACCATGGAAGTTGATTGGAGAGATTTGAGATTTTTCAAATTTGAGAGAGAGAGAGAGAGAAAGAGAGAGAGAGAGAGAGAGAGAGAGAGTTCTAACGTGTGGGGTGGGGAAAGAATAAAAGTAATATATATATATATATATATATATCTATATATTTAAAGGAAATGGAGTATATAATATATAATCTGATGCAGGTGAGTATATAATATAGAATCTGATGCAGGTGTTTTTGCAAAGTGAACATGTAAAATAGAAAAAGTAGGTTTTTATTATAAAATATAAGGAAAATTTTAGAAGGACTAATGCTAATGCTCTAACCCATTTTTACCAGCAGAGACTGGTCAACATATCAGGCATGCATGGATGCCTCACACCTTTCCACATCATAATTTGACCTCAAAGTCATCATTGGTGGAATATAGACTATTTTTCTTATTCATTGAGTTAATCAAATAAAAATGATTTTTATTTCTTATTTTATTTTCTCTTAAAAAATATATAATAAGTGCTAGACTTCTTCACTTTTCAAAGTTCATGATTCCAAAATCAAACTTTTTTTTTTTTTTTTTGGTTGATGAATAAAAAATGGGTAGAGGGGCGACCAAATGACAATTATATCTAGGCGTGACTATAGTAGCACCTTACTCACTGGGTCCAGAGCCTTGCTAGGATGCAAGAAGACCACGGTAAACCATAACTTCCCAACCCCATGAGGGACACTAGAGAATCTTGAGTTGCTGAGGGAAGTTACCCAAGCATGTCTATATTGGAACTCGAACTTAGGACTTCATACTCAACGCACACTCTTGTATATCACCCAAGACTGGTAGACCACACCCCTCAGTAGCTTCCAAATCAAAACTCATAAGATCAATCTTTGTTTCCTAAAAATCTTTTAGGAGGGGCGACACATGGTACCCACATATAATAATATATCAGATGATGAATAGTATAATAATTGTATTTGAACAATCTTTTCATGTCTTATAGATTATGAATTCCATTTACTTTACACTGGAGCTTCTGAGAAAGGTCCAATCAAAATTATCAAATGGATCCAAATTGATCCACGTTGGAAAGCTTGCGGTAATGGAAAAATGCAATCTCCTTTTGATCTTTTGGATTGAAGGGTGCAGGTTTTTCCTAGCCCGGGGAAATTTAAGAGGGAATACATAGTGGTGGCTTCGGGATTTTTTATATGAACAATCTCCCTTCGAACCATGAGCAACGGGAAAAAATCTCGTTTTGTGAGAAGATCAATCTGGGTAGGAGATGAATTTGTAGCCTATATGTGGTTTCTTTATTACATATTTTTGTCTATTGTATTAATAAAAGAATAAAAAATAAATTATAAATTTATTTGACATATTATTTTAAAATAATAAATATATTAATTATTGTTATTAAGTGAATTTTGATTATTATTATTTTGAATACTTTAATTTATTGTTTTATATCTTTAAGTTTTTACCATTCTTTTATTTATTGAATTCACAAGACATTTTGAGCAATTCTGTTGTATTTTTTTATACAATTTTTTTTAATTTAATTTATTAGTTTATATCCCACTCCCTCGCTGACCAAATGTTCACAATTATTTAATTTTTTATTAGTCTACAATTCTTCGAATCGTTTACAATTCTTTAATTTATCAGTTTAACTTTGTTTTTTTTTTTTTTTGCTAATATTAATATTAATTTATTAGTTTATAATTCTTTAATTGTTTCATTCTTTTAGTGTAAATGCTCGTACTGTACTTACTGACACACTAGCCTAGTAGACAACTACTCACAAAACACTGTGCTCCACGTGTCGTCCTCTCATTGGTATAAAATCTACCACCTCATCTAAAAGTGATAAGTTTCCAGATTTTTTCACCACCTGTATTCCTCTCATTGGTAGGAAATCTAACCCCCCTATCTTCAAATTTTATTTTATTTTTTCACCACTCATTAATTTCTAGGCAAGTTATATACAGTTTTCACTCTCTTTGGTTTTTACTTTTCACACTCCTCTCCTCTCCAGGTATATTTTCCTCCTTTGTCATCTTATCTTTCTTTTTTTCTTCTTCTCTTCTCTTCTTTTCTTTTTTCTTTTTTTTTTTTTTAAATTTTTTTAATGTGAGTTTATCATTTTGTTCAAATCAATCATTTAAAACTCAAAGATTTTTAGTTATTGATTTGATTTGTTTAGTCATAGATTTGAGTTATCATGTATCAAACTCGAAACCCAAACTAAAAAATAATAATTTGAAACTCTAACAGATTTTTATTTTGTTTATCTGATTTGTATATTATTGGTGAATTGGAGCTCCACACTGTTCATCCAAGCTCAAGTGGAGATATAGCTGCTGTTAGAATTGCTTACAAATATGGCTACCCTGATCCCGTTCTTTTCAAAGGTATTTTCAGATGATTTTCTTTTCATTTGCTTCCAATGATTCATAAATGCATATGTATGTATGTATGTATGTATTACTGACATAAATGCATCATATTGTTTATTATTAGTAGTTTTACTCACTAATTTATTGCCTGTAATGTGGGCTCTGATGTTGTCCACAATGACTATATCTAAAACTGAAAGATCAATATTAGTTAAAATCTTATGATGTTTTTGGATGTCATTGTTAATTTGTTGTACGTTTATTTATTTATTGAAAATTAGTTAGAATTTTATGAAGAAAAATTAGTCTATATGAAATTTTAAACATAATTAATTAGGCTAAAAAAGTTAAAACAAAAAGTCTTTGCCACAGGCACATACTTTTGTATTGCTAAAAATGTTATTAGAAGGTTTAAAACAAGTTTTACAAATAGATGAAAATATTTTAATTGACCTGCTAAATTATATAAAATGGTTCAATTTGTTTCTAAATGCATTTCTCACTTACGAAATGATATTAAGGATACATGTTATAATTATAATTACTTTTGTATGATGAATTTTTTCAAAATTAAAAATTGATAAAATTATATTAAGATAAATTATGTCACAAGAAAGAGTAAGTAGAATCATTTATCAAAAAAAAAGAAAAAAAAAGAAAAAGAAAAAGTAAGCAGATTTGTTATATAATTAATTGAAAAGGAAATGTTAGCAGAACTTAAATTCATTTTTTTTTTAAATAGAATTGAAGACAAACTTAATAAGTAATTTTGTATCTCAAGATGTAAAAAGAATATATTTTAACTGGCAAAAATTTGATAAAAAAATTAAAAAAAAAATATTATTTAAATATAAAAAGGCTACCAAAGATTATTGTTTTAGGCTACAAAATCGATTGACTATGCCCTAATTGGAACGGTGTATTTAATAATTTTATAATGTAGATATTGTTTGTACATGTATTGAATTGGCCACTTAAGGAAGAATTAAATTGGATATGAAAAACTGAAAAATAAAAACAAAAATTAATTGAATCGCAAAAAGAATCTCTTGATAGGCTTGTTACTGGCAATTAAAAAAAAAATTGTAATAGGAAATTCAAATGAAATTGTCAGTCAGCTTCGCATAAGTTGATAAGGAGATCTATACATGACTTCCAAGTGATTTTCGTTTAGAACTTCGTTGAATTGGATTGTTACTGAGTTGATAGATTTATATAGTCTGCAAAATTGATTGGATGGCCAAAATCAGATATTGAAAATATCATAATAAAGGTTTATTTTTTTCTTATAATAAAAGTCGTGGGCCTCTCTTGCTTTTATTAGCTAGAGCAATAGACGCCCAATCCAATGCTACCCAAACTTGGGAATGTAATAAAAAGGTATTATTTTGGAGCTTATTTTTTGGGTAATTGTCAATTTGGTCTACATATATTAGTAGAATTCAATTTAATCCCAATATTTTTAATATGGGATCAAATTGACTGCAACTACTAAAAATTCTAAAATGTAGGATAAAATTGACATTGACTCCAAAAGATAGAAATCAAAATGTGATATATATATATATATATATATTATATTTTGGTTTATTGTCAATTTGGTCTATATATTTTGGTAGAAGTTAATTCTATATTTTTAATGTGAAACCAATGAACTGATATTACCAAAATGTAAAATTGACATTGACCCCTAAAATATAGGGTTTTAGTTTGGGTTATTTTCAATTTGTTCTATATATTTTGGTTGAAGTCAATTTAATCTCCTATATTTTTCATTTGGACTCTGCAATGAAGAGAAGTTCAACACTAAGGTTTTAGTTACTGGTTTTATTGTAAAAGAGCAAAATCAGAAGTCATATTGGGCCGATATCTATTTGAAAAATGATGCATTTTTTTTCCCCAAAACGATACTGTTGTAATATGATTTTTTATTTTGATTTCTTTGAATCAAACCAAAAAATTATAGGGTTAAAAGTCTCTTCATTGCAGCATTCGTCGAAAGATAATACTTTTTTTTTTTTTTTTTTTTAATTAGGTTCCCTGGTCAACTCTTCCAAAGAGATTGAAGCACTACCATATTAATAATACTAAATGAAATTTCTGTGCTTCCCTGAGGACTAACTAATGAAAATTCTCATAGTAATCTGGTTAGACATGAGTTAACAATATAAGTAAGGTCAATATAACACTCACACACATACACATATTATATATATTAATAGCCAAAATTTAGAGAAAATCTAATTAGATTTAATTGAATTCTCAAATTTTGTGCCACGTGTCTTATTTAATTTTTAACTTTTAAATTTGTGCCAAGTGAATTATTCAATGTGAAAATTGAAGAGTTCAAATCTAATTAGATTCTAAATTGAATTTTAATTGGAATCCAAATTTTCACCACACGTCCATTTATTTTTATTAATTTTTGTAGCAAGTAAATTATTGGAAGAAAAAACCAAATAGCCTAATTCAAATAAATTTAATATGGAATAGTTTCTCTTTATATATGTTATATATGTATATATAAAAGAGAAACTATTACATATTTTAGAAATGTATGGTTTAAAAAAAGTGTAAGTTAATATTATGTATAACTAGTATGTAGTCATGTGTATATTCACATGTACAATTAAATAAAATCACAATTATACAATTCAAATTAAACTCTTTTTGAGAAGAAGTTCAAATTATACATGGTATTAGTTAACACTTTTTTTAAATCATATATTTCTAAAATATATAATGGTTTCTCATATTATATATATATATATATATATATATATATATAATATTTAGAATTTAATTAGTTCTAAACTCTTTGGTTTTTGCACCCAACAATTCACTTCTCTCAAAAATTAAAAACTTAGATGGATACGTGGCGCAAAATTAAGAATCCAATTAAAATCTAATTGGATTTTCTCTAAAATTTGGCTATATATATATATATATATATATTTGAATCTCTTCTAAAAATGTATAATTGTGATTGTTTTTAATTGTACTCGTGCATATGCATAGGGCTACATACTAGTTAAGTTTAAAATTATGACTTCATACCTTAAGATATATAACAAGTTCATCTAAATAGTTGAGTGATTAAAATAAAATAATTAAACAAAAAAAAAAAAAAAAAAAAAACTGAAGGAGTTAGCTTAGTAGTTCCTAAGACTTTATGATGAGATTTTGGATATTTGAATCTCTTCTAAAAATGTATAATTGTGATTGTTTTTAATTATACTCGTGCATATGTATAGGGCTACATACTAGTTAAGTTTAAAATTATGACTTCATACCTTAAGATATATAACAATTTCATCTAAATAGTTGAGTGATTAAAATAAAATAAAAAAGAAACATGAAGGAGTTAGCTTAGTAGTTCCTGAGACTTTATGATGAGATTTTGGATGCAACAAAAAAAGTTATTAGTATAAGTGTAACTTGAAATCTTAGGTAGTTTCAACATTGATGAGAGAAAGGTTAATAAGGAGAGAGATAGTATTTTGGTATTACTAATAGAGAACATGTATACCAACAAATACAACTCAAGATAGAGTAAGGTAAGATAGGAAGAAATAGGCAAAACCCAACCCAACTTATGTGGATCGGGGACAAATATTTTTAAAAATTATTATTATTATTATTATTATTAAATTGAGCATTAGAACAACCTCATGGTCCCTACTACAAATTAGTGTAATTTTATAATCAAATAATCTTGAGCATAATATCAAACCAACTCAAACTATTGAATGTAGGGTTTGAGTTTTATTTAAGAAGAGAGACAAAAAGGTAAATAAAGAAATTGTATAATATATTTTTAAATATATATTGAATATAGGTGGGTTGGGTCGGGTTAGGTAGATTTGTGAATCTTATTATTCGAATTTATCCGAATCTACTTAAAAAATAAATCTCCTAACCCAACCTACCAACCCTTACAACCAACCCAACTCAATGGGTGGGATTGGATTGGGTTGGTTTTGACGGGTTGGTTACACTCCTACTCAAGATAAGTATCAGGTAAGATAGGATGAAATGGGCAAATCCCTTCTCCTTTCAAGGAAAAAAAAATATAAAAAGGTGGATTGAGTAGAGATTTGATGGAACTTTTAGCATTCATAGATAAGAAACCAGAGGTAATCGTATCACGAAACATACCATCTTACACTTTCTAGATAATTAGTGTGAAAGAGTTCCCGAGACCAACTCCGCAAATTTATGATACCGTGTATAATTCACATGGTTAATTGTATGAATAATCTGGCTTATCTAGTTTTCAAAATTATTGTCAATTTCTTTTCATTGGGAAAAGGAAAGTACACAAGGCGGCTGTCTCTTTCCCGCTAAATTCAGTGGTCTTTATATGCTTATGTTAGCTATTTATTAGATTGACATCAAGTGCAATACTGTAATGCAATTACTATGCGTGGTTGAAATTGATAATTGTAAAAAACAACTCTCAATCTCAACCATTGATTAAAAAGAATTAAGAAAAAAATTATGACGTTAGAAAAGTAAAAAATGAAAAAAATTTGTGAAACTAAGTAAGATGAATTGCTCCCGGTGCAATATCCTATTGCACCGGATCCTAATCCCTATATATGTTGTCATCTCTGTTTTTTCCTTCCGGACCTTACTCCTAAGCAAAAGCCTAAAGTTATTGGGCTGGATTTATTTACAGTGTGTGTATATATATATTAAGCTTTAAGTTTTAAGCCGTACACGTGTAAATTGATGAATCTCAAATGTCGTGTTGGTGGGTCACCTCCTTCACCTTGGAACTGGCCTCAACCGCCATTACAATTGAAAATCTTGAACCAGTGAGAATGATGGCATGTCTTTTAGGTTTATATTTTAAAAAAATTATTTTTAATCCAGCCCCATCAATATGAAACTTACAATAATGATGTTAAAAATCTTTGGTTTGGCATCATTATTTGCTCAATTTAATGAAAGGTTATTTGTGACATTTAACAAAATAGAATCATAAAATGTGCACTATCTAACATAAGGTAGCATAAGGTAGCAGATTCTAGTTATCGGTAAAATATTTTGTCATTGAATAAGAGATTTGAAGGTTTGATTCTCCCGTTTACACAAAAAACTAATTGGTATCTTAGTTTGATGATAAAAAACAATTATCAAGATTTGATTATGTAGATTAAAATTCTATGGTTCTCTTATGAAAGCTTCCAAGGGGCTACGGGTGGTACACCATATATGGTTTGGCCAAAATGATTTTAGTCAAGCTACTAGGTTGGTGATAATTATAAATAATTTAGGTGCTGGATGAAAAAAAAAAATTGAATTGACAAGGCATCAAAGACGCAGTGGGAACTCTACAAAATATGCTACCGCTACTATCATTCAATTTAAATTTTCTTTGTACATGTTATAACTTCACAGATGTTATTGATGGTATGTACTTAATGTTTGACTTTCTACACTAGTTTGGGCTTGAGATTTTTTGTACACCCCTTTAGTTGGTTATTTTGGAATAACAAAAATGAAGTGTGGTTAGGACTGCAACAGTTTTGACTCTTTTCTTGATTACCTTGTCTAAAGGACTGTGGATAATGCAACCATATTCTGTTCAATCATAAATTCATAATTGACTGTTTAAGTTTTGGTCTTTTTTTTGTTTTTATTTTTATTTTTTATTTTTTTGTAAATGTTTTCTCATATTTATGTGTGATGGAACTTGTCGACTATCAAAGAAACAAGGTTCCATCACAATCTCAAATTTCTATTGAAATTGACATCAATTATTGCTACAGGCATGCATTGTTCAAGGATAGATGAAGCAAACACTTATTTATGTGTGAATTGTGAAGTATTGTCTTATTGCCACATAACACATTTGTCAAAATTCTTCTAGGATGACGTGTACTCTAATTTGTTGAATTTTCAATGCCCAGTTAATAATGTCATGAAAATGGGTATTAACACAATTATTTAATAAAACACTCTTAAAAAAAAATTGTTTAGTGTTTGCTTCATCTATCCTTGAATAATACCTGCCTATAGTAATAATTGATGTCAATTTCAATAGAAATCTAAGATTGTGATGGAGTCTCATTTCTTTGATAGCCGGCAGGTTCCATCACACATAAATTCTAGAAAACATTTACACAAAAAATAAATAAATAAAAACAAAAAAGACCAAAACTTGAAGAGTTAATTATGAATTTTTGATTGAACAGAATATGGTTACGTTATCCACGGTGCTTTGGACAAGGTAATCAGGAAAAGAGTCTAGACTGTTGCAGCCTTAACCACACTTCATTTTTGTTATTCCAAAGTAACCAAATAAAGGGTGTACAAAAAACCTCAAGCCCAAACTCGTGTAGAAAGTCAAACACACAATACATACCATCAAGAACATCTGTGAAGTTATAATATGTACAAAGAAGATTTGACTTAAATGGTAGTAGCGGTAGCATATTTTGTAGAGTTCCCACTGCGTCTTTGATGCCTTGTCAATTCAATTTCTATTTTATTTGTTTGTGTTTTTATTTTTTTATGGTTCCTTTCCTTTTTCTTTTGGGTCATGAAAGAAATGAATTCAAAATTTGACTTTTTTCATGCAGCACCTAAATTATTTATCAATTATCACCATGCTAGTAGCCTAGTTAGAATTATTTTTGTCAAACCATATATGGCGTACCACCCATAGCTCATTGGAAGTTTTCGTAAGGGAACCATAGAGTTATAATCTATGTAATCAAATTTTGATAATTGTTCTTTATCATCAAACCAATATGTCAATTGATTTTTAGTATAAACGAAAATCAAATCACAGAATTCTTATTCAAAGACAAGAAACTTTATGTTTTTAACAATTAAGCTAACTTGCAATTTCTTTTTCTTTTTTTTCTTTTTTTTTGAGGGGCAAAACCATGAACTTTCACTAACGAAAACCGACAATGTCATCTCAGACAACAGAAAACAAAGGTGGTGGAACATCCTTCATACACGCAACAAAGTTTGTAATTTCTAAAACATATCTACCTAAAGAATGAGCAACTATATTACTTTCTCTCCTTACATGAGAGTAACGTAATTGATAAAATAAATGCATCATAACGAATATCATCCATCAACAAACCAACAGTAGATAAGAACTAATCTCCTCCCTTCAGAACCTTCATAAGCACCTCATAGTTGCCCTCAAGTACCACCTTATTAAAACCCAAATCAGTTGCAAACTTAAGAGCTCTTGATGCTGCCAAAGTTTCAATGTCTAAAGGTCTGCAAACCTGTGGGATATTCCGAGATAGAGAGGCGAGAACTGAACCTCTTTCATCGTGCAGAACCACCCCTATTCTTGACATCTGGTCCTTTGAGGTTGCACCATTGAAATTGATTTTCACCATCCCTTGAGGTGGTGGCTACCACTGAACCTGAGTCTTCGAAATGGGCAACGAAGTTGTTGGCTGGACTAACAAAAATTCAGCCAACCGCTCCTTGGCCGTGGCAGCAAGCAAGTGGGTACCACTACTGGGTTGATGCATGTGAACCCAATTCCGTTTGTTCCATATAGACCAGGCTGTGACGGCGAAGAGCTCCACTTCCTAGGTGTTTATTATGAGCCATGACAGCAACTCCTTAAAGCTCAGAAAGCTTCTTGACCTTCGAAAACCCCATACTCTAACATCCTCCCAAACAACTTCCGATTCCCGGCATGACCATGTCACATGTAGAGCTGTCCCTGGTTCAAGTTTGCATCGATCACATAGAGAGCAATCCGTGATGGTTAGGTGCTGCAGATTTTGTTTTGTTGGTAGTGATTCTCGGGTTGCTCTCCATAGAAGATTTTTGACTTTGTTTGGGACTTGTAGGGACCAAATGCTATGCCACAATTTTTTTCCAGCTTTAGGGTGTGTGTCGGGGTGTTCAATGTTGGCTTCTTGTTTAAGAAACCTGTACCCGAATTTGCTGGAGTAGACACCGTTGGTTGTATGAGGCCAAAAGATGCTATCTTCCTGTATAGTCTGTGAGAGTGACAGTGACTTGATGAGTTTGGCTTCCTCCGCAATAAAAATACCATCTATTAAGCCATGGTTCCACTTCCTCTTTGACCCTTCAATTAGGATTTCCACTCTAGCTTCGGATAAAGATTCCAGTGGAGGTGATAGAACTTGAGGATTTCTTTGTCTTGTCAACCAAAAAATCCTGCTATATACCCATTGATTTGCCATCACCAATGCGCCATCTACACCCCCTTTTTAACACATCTCTACCATGTAAAATACTAGTCCAAACATGTGACCCGGATCTTGAATGTTTTGCCTCCATGATAAGCAATTTGGGAAGAATTTAGCCTTGAAAACTCTATAGAAGAGAGTGTTTTTGTTTTGCAAAAGCCTCCACGCCTAATTTGCAAGTAGTGAGTCATTGAACAAAGTTAAGTCTCTAAAGCCTATACCACCAACCATCTTTAATTTTGTCAACTCCTTCCACTTAATCCAATGGATTTTCCTTCTATCTCCCTTTTGCCCCCACCTTTTTTTTTTTAATCATAGCTTCTATCTCATGACACAAACCCAATGGGATTTTGAAACACCCCATAGAGAAGGTTGGTATAGCTTGGATGATTGCTTTGATTAGGATTTTTCTCCATGCTTGAGACAATAGTTTACTCTCCCAACCTTGCAATTTCCTCCATATCTTCTCCTTGATAAAATTAAAACTTTCTTTTTTATTTTTTCCCACTAGGAATGGCAACCTAAGATACTTCTCATATTGTGATATTTCTTGTAGTCCCAAAATGCTCTTTATCTCTTAACTAGCGTCTTCTAGCGTGAATGTATTAAAAAATATGGTTGCTTTATTTTTTTTAACCCTTTGCCCCGAAGCTGCCTCATATTGGTTCAAGATGCCAAGCACTTTACCACATTCCTCCGGAGTGGACCTACAGAATAAGAGACTATCATTTGCAAACAATAAATGGGTTAGTTTAGGGCCCTGTCGACATAGAGAGAAGCCCTTAATTTCCCCCATCATGGCTGCATGTTGAATGAGCCCATGTAGGCCTTCCATACATAGAAGGAAGAGAAAAGGAGATAGTGGGTCTCCTTGTCTAATCCTCGTTGGGTTTATCATGCCTTGAGGTTCACCATTTATTAGGATTGAATATGTCATTGTTCTCACACACACCATAACCAAACCAATCCACCTCTCATTGAAACCCATCTTCCTCATCAGATTTTCTAAATACCCCCACTCCACATGGTTATAGGCTTTACTCATATTGAGTTTTACAGCCATGACCCATTTCACCTATTTTGTGTTTCTTCATACAATGAGTGTCTCAAAGGCAACAAGAGTATTATCAGAGATGAGCCTATCTTTAAAAAAAGCGGATTGATGTTCGATAATAATGGATGGTAGGATTTTTTTCAATTTATTTGCTAAAACTTTGGAAAAAATATTATATAGTACATTGCATAAGCTGATAGATTGATATTCTTGTACATATTCAGGATTTGAGATTTTTGGGATGAGATTAATAAAAGTGTGGTTTATGGGGTGAGGGATAGTAACTAAATTGAGCCATGAGAGAACAAAAGTTGTGACATCTTGATCAACCACTCTCCAGTAGTGTTGATAAAACAATGGTGGCATCCCGTTTGGGCCAGGTTCTTTAAGCGGTGCCATTTGCTTTGAAGCTAAAGAGATCTCTGCTTTTAAGAAATCACCCATAAGAACTTGATTCATTTCTTCAAATATCAAATGAGGAATATGCTCCAGGTGGGTTGTGTATGATGCTGTTGTGGATGTGGAGAAAAGATTCTCATAATACCTAAGTATAGTAGAAGCAATTCTGTTCGGATGGTCCTGCCACACATCTAACTCATCCCTTACTCCACCAATCCGATTTTTCCTGTATCTTCGGGTAGCATGGCTGTGAAAGAATCCTGTATTATTCTCACCATTTTTTAGCCATAACACACATGATCTTTGGCGCCATAGGCGTTCTTCCTGCTCCATGAGTATGTTAATTTCCTCCCTTAAAGCTCTAACTTGATGGTTTAAACTTATATACTTGGCTGCACTCTCAGCTTGTGTCAAAAGTGCTCTCTTCTTTTCCAATTCCCTTCTCACATTCCAAAATATATTTTCGGTTCCACCATGCAAGTTCCTTACCACAAGATTCAACTTGCCTTAAGATATTGCTATCATTTGTGTCGAAATCATGATGGGACCATGTTGCTACCACAATTTTCGTACAACGCTCTTCAAAGAGCCACATCTCTTTGAAGCAAAAAATCTTTTTTGTGGGAAGAGGATTAAGGCCTAACAAGGTGATCGGCAAAGGGCAATGGTTAGATGCGAAGCATTATAGATGATGCACCCTGGATTCGGGGAATTTGTGAAACCAATTAGTATTTGCTAGGCCTCTATTGAGTCTTTCCCATATGGAATGACCATCTAAAAAATGTTTACTCCATGTGAAACGTGGTCCTACAAAGCCAAGATCAATAAACCCACACTCATCCAACACGTTCCGGAAAGATTTCATCTGTCTATGGTTTCGAATAGCACCACCCAACTTTTCATCCTGCCTAGTCAGTTCATTGAAATCACCTGCGCATAGCCATGGGATATTAGGATGATGATTTAAGGAACGAAGGCTATCCCATGCTTCAACTCTCCTGGAATTTCTAGCTCGCCTTAAAATCCTGTGAAACGCCATTCACTCTCCTTATGCTTGTCTATCCATGTATCAATATAGTAGTTTGCTGAATCTTTAACCACAAGGTTGACTGAAGACTTTCAAAAGAAAGCAAGGCCCCCTTCTCACTCCTCTCTAGGTACCACCCACTTATTTTCAAAATTAATATATCTGAGGATCTAATTTAGCCTAGTTTCGTCTGTCCATGTCTCGACTACAAACATAACAAAAGAATCTTTTGCCCGAATAAGGTCTCCAAGCTCTCTCACTGTAGATGGGTTCCCAAGCCCATGACAATTCCACACTAAACAATTCATTGTGACTGGCAAGGCTGCTCAGTAGCCTCCACCAAATTAAGAACCTCATCACTCCTTGAAACCAATTGTCTTTTGCTTGGTAACATGGGGTGGACATCAACTTGCATCTGTAGAAGCTAGTAGTGCTTCCTTTGAGACCTCGTTGTCTAGGGCATTTGGTCTTACAATTCTTTTCCATCTCGGGTTGGCAGAGAGAAGGGATGCTTGTGTATTATTTTTTTAACTCCTCGTGCTCCTCACGTGATGACTTACCTTCATCTGTAGAAGTTTTAAAAGGGTAGGAATTCAAATTTGGGGTGGACCCGAAATTTCCTTTTATGGCTGTTGACTTGATTGGCTTGACCTCCTTTAATGCCTTATCAATCTCATTAAAGAGATAATTAGGGTTTCTTACAATCTCGGTAACACCTTCATTAGCTGGATGTTGAGTGTGTAACGTATCCCTTAACACTGACGCTGGATTAATTGTGATAAAAACCTCAGAGGATTTTTGTAACGGATCATTTATTGGTTCCTCGCTTGTTGCCGGTGGCTTCACCCCTTGCTCCGATTGATGGACATTGGTCTCGTGTTCGTTGGATGCATGTACCTGATCTTTGTTTGCCGCGTGATGTGATGGCCCTATTTTGGACTTGTAGAAGCCTGGAACAAAGATCATCGTTCTATGTGATGGAGCGAAAGGTGTGGCTCTTAGGCTCGGCCCAAACTGCCTCTGGTTTGGTAGGAGCATTCCTTCACTATCCAACTAGAGCCCACAATCCTTGTCGTCGTGGTTGAGACATCCGCACCAGTAGCATATGTTTGGTAAGCGCTCGTATTTGAAACTTACCCACACTTCTTTATCTTTCCCTAGAGGGACTAGATGGCCATGGCATAAGGGACCAGAAATATCCACTGAAACTCTAATCCGGATAAAGTTTTCTCCCTCACATTCAGCAAGATCCTTAGGTGGTATAATCTACCCCAACACCCCACATATTTTTTCCGTTGCCTTAACATTCATATATCGAGTTGGCATGCCGTGGACTTGCACCCAAAAAGTTTTCTTATTAAAAGGGAGTTCGTCAACTGAGAGGGCATTGTCATAACGCTGCATAACCACCAGGTGTTTGTCGAAGCTCTAGTGCTTGCTCATAAGGACTTTATCAACATCAATCTTATTATCAAACACAAACAAAATCTTGTGATTACCCACATTGCAAATCTTAAAGCCATTATGTGACCACCATA
>CP129447.1:64315000-64520000 GCA_030445155.1 Quercus variabilis
TCATCTCATTCCATTCCATTCCAATCCTTTCCATTCCCTTATGATCATCTCATTCCATTCCATTTCATTCCATTCTCTTATGAACTCTCAAGCGAAGCCTAAAAGGATCTATTGAGGTATTGGTCAGTTTCAAAACAATTTATATATATATATATATAGATAGATATAAACTATTCCTTTATATTTAAATTTTTTATTTTTTATTATAATTTAATAGTTACACTCGACTATTCACCCTAATCTTTAAGAAATTATAAAATTAATCATTCTATCTTTGTTTTGTTAATTTTGGATGAATAAAAAAAATTAAATGAAATTAAAATCAGTTTTAAATTTTAAAAATTATTTATTAATAAACCTTAATAATTTTTTTATTATATGAATATTTTTTTAAAAAAATTAATATTTTTCCATTCCCATTAAAACAAAAATGGTTAAAAAAAATAACATAAGAAAACACTTAATAATTTAATTTGTGGGCCACAAATAAATCTTGGCAATGATTCACACATGAGAATGAGTTCTTTGGAATACACATAAAAGTTAAAATCCCACGTGAAGAAAAGATAAAAGGGTTTTTATTTTTTATAGAAGAAAAGATAATATAACATGTATTCAGACTCCATTATATTAATGTAAGCTGTTAAGCATATGCTTTTTATATCCATTGGCTTCATTTTTCCTTACGAAAAGACTGTTGTTACTTTTCTCAAAAAAGAAAGAAAGAAAGATTGTTGTTACTAAAAGAAAGATTGTTTGTTTTCATTTATTTTTTCTAAAACATATTGGATTGTCATATGCCAGTTTGTTTTAAATTGGCTCTATGTGATTGGCAATGATATATCATCCTTTTAAAACTTTCAATGACTCAATGATATATTCTCCTTCAATATTTTTAGCTTCCCTACTCTTTTTTTTCTTTTAACTTGATTTAGCTATATTGATGACAACATTGTGGGTTATCTAACTCGCATGTGAGTTCCAATTAACTCAACTAATAAGTATCTGATAGTTAAATAAGAGATTTGGAGTTCAATCCCTGCATACACCAAAAATTGATTGGTATCTTAGCCTGATGATAAAGATCTATTATCGAGAGTGGACGTTATAGGTTAAAATTCTCTAAAAATATATATATATCTAACTCGTACCTTTATGGTTTATATGTTTACCATAATTCTTTGGTTCTTTCACAATATATAATTTTCTGTGGGAATCTAATGATAACATAAGAAAGGTTGTTCGGTAAATTTCCTCATCCCTCTCTTAACAACCCCCCCCCCCCCCCAAATTTTTGTTAGGTAAATTAGTTAAACGTTATGATTAGGGTTTGAGAATGCTGTGGATTGAAATTGTGAAATGGATTGTGGGCATTTTGATATGTGGGCTTGTGGCATTATAAAATGGAAAATGGAAAATATATGTGCATTTTGAATTCCTTTGTGTTGCGTTTGGGAACTTGAATTTGGATTTGGATTTGGATTTTAAATTAATAAATTTGAAATCAGGAATTTCAAATCCATTGATTTTAGAAGTTATTTCAAATTCAAGCATTTTAAAGGTTTAAAATCCTTGGTGAATTTATCAAATCTAAATCCTTGACATTTTTTAAACTTCTCAAACAAGTTATTTGGATTTTAAATTACCCAAATCCAAATTCAAATGCTCAAATCATGTCATCCAAACACACCATTGAAGTACATGGAATGGCTCAGTGTGATATATCTCAATTTGCTTAGATTAATTGTTGTTGATTGAAAAAGAATATTACAAAGTTCTGGCTTATGCAACTTTTTAGTAAGTAATCTAAGTTGAAAAGTGTGTTTACTAGATTGTGGAAAAGCGCAATTATCATAATTTTGGGACAAGAAATTCTCTTGCTTTAGAAGCATCTTACTTGCATGTCATCTCTTTTTTGACATTCTAGTTAGTTTAATAATAAGCTTTTCCATTCTTGTTCATCTTGGATTTTTGGATGTCTTAATTTCAGAAACTACAAGTTGTGTGGCTTTTGAAACTTTCTTTAGATTACTAATAAGATTGTATTTGTATTTTTATGCTTTGTACTGATGGAAGGTATATTATCTTTAGAATCTAAATGCACATACTTAATTGTGGAAAGAACGCTGAGAATTTCTATCAATTGTGGTTATGAGACTTTGCTACTATCTTTGAAGAACTTGTCAATGCATATTTGTGAGCCATTTACAGCCAAGTAAAGAATATTCACCTAAAATGGATGTGATCTGGTACCCCACAATATGCAGTTGGATTTTATCCAACTTTACTAAGATTAGATTGGATTAGAAATTTCAAAAGAAGGAAGATTAGAGTTTGCTAACTTGTACAGTGTATCATCTCAATCTATATCACTATCTCCCATTGGGTAGTTGGTAGTTCACTAATGGATAAAAAGAGAGACTAAAAATCTATAAACACAAAAGTATAATAATTTAGGTGAAAATTATAGTTAAGTAATTAAATTCATTATTTCTCTATAGTTTAAGTTTTTTGGAGAATAGTTAACTTAACATGGTATCAGAGTAGAGGATTTTAAGTCCATGTTGCGAGTTTGAATCCATATATGAAGAGGAGTATTAAAAACTTAAAATTATAGTTAAATAATTAAACTCACAATTTCTTAACCACTTAAACTTTTGGGAGAATTTTTAATTTAGCATCCAATCATAAAAATGGCATGTCCTGAAACTTTAATTCTTCAAAGTGCACCGATTTTCTTGCTAACATGGCATCCACCAAACTCACCGTTACACATATTTCATAAATGACTGGTAATTATTGTGTTGTATCTTCTAAATGATTGTTTTTCACATACTTGTCATGTCCTAGTCATTGTTTTTTTACTTTTACATATTCTGGTGTAGCCTTTTCGTTAATATTACCGTAGTGGTTATTAAGTTGAAAATAACAATTTATTTTCTTCTTTAGAATTTTTTATTTTACTTATTAGAATTAATTAATGCACACTTAAAATGTGTTTTCCTCTAATTCTTTTTTTGGCTATAAATCTCCTAACTTGCTTCTCATTTGGCATTCAAGCTTTCAAAATTGTTGTCCCATTGTCTTTTTGTGAGAATGGTTAGCAGTTCCTTGCAGCAACAAATTGCCTCCATGAGGCAATCCTTCTTTGATGAGGTTTTTCTCTTCTTAAGTTCGTTGCTAAAGATACATTGTAGTTGTTCTAACTTTGAACTTTATTTCCAAAATCTCATTACCATATGATATTTTGCACGGAATTTATGCAACAATTTTACGCATCCTTTTTACCTTTTTGTTTTCCATATACTTGTTTGCTTTGAATGTTTAAAACTGATAATTCATGGAAATTATTTTAAAAAGATTTAAATAAAAAAATAAAATGAGTAGCTAAATAAAACTTAAAGAATTTATGGTGGAAATGTAAACTGTTCTAAGGAAAAAAAGTATCTATATTTTTCATGAAATTTTCAATCGAAAATTTTAAATTTAACGCTATATTAATCAATATGCTTACATATTCAAAAGCATTATGAAACTGTCCACATAAAAAAATTTAAAAAAAAAAAAAAAAAAAAAAAAAACTTTTTTCTATTATGCAAAATGTGGTCTGAATGACATTGTGAGCAATGTTTTGCAGGGAATCATTAACCGTGACAGGTTCATTCAATTGGAGAATATGCCCAACTCGGATTTTGTTAACATTGCTATTAAGGCATATTTCAAAGATTCACCGAAAGCTATCAATGACATTGAAAATGCACTGTGAGTGGCGTAACATGAAATTGCATGCATGAGATATATTTCCGTTTAATTTAAACCACATTCATTATTATTTTTTTCTGAGCAAATTTTGTAAAAAAAAAAAATTAATAAACAATAGTACAACAACAACAATGACAGTGATATTGTTGCCTTCAAGCTCTAAACTCATTAACTATGATCAGATTAGTTTAAATAATATTAGGCTATATTTGTTTAAATATATATATATATATATATATATATATATATATATATCTATTTTTGTTGAGAATGGATTTGTTTGTATAATTAGGGAGGCTAAACCCCTCAATGTCACGGAGCTGGATAGGTGTCTTCAAATTTTCAAAGACGGCAGCGACTGGTATTTTCCTGTTTTCTTAGCCTTGTATTAATATAGGGGAATATAAAAAATAAAAAAGTGGTTAATTTTTTTTTTTTTACAGTTTTTTTAATATTGAAATAAAATTCTAAAATGGATAATTAATATATTTTCTATAGGTATACATTAACCGGCCCTATAAAAAAATATAATCCAAATCCCATTTCCACCCAAAAAAAAGTAATTAGACTTTTTTGGGTTTTTTTGACACTAAATACAAAATCTATTTTGTGATTATTTGCAGCATTGGTGCTAGCAAGGTGACTACTGAAATCAATAAGATAAAGTTTTGTTGCTATGATAACGACATGGAAAGGTAAGGTTTATACTTACCTAGCTACTTGAATCCTTTACCTCATGCCATAATAAATTGGAGTATTAAATATAAATTTATACGTTTTTTTTTTTTTTTATCATCTATGATTTTAAACTAAAAGTTCATAATTAATTAGTCTATTTTGGTCCATTTTGAAAAGGAAAAAAAAAATCAAATAATTTTAGAAATTTATATGTTGTATAAACTATCTTTTATTAAAAAATAATCACATTATTTTAAGAAGATATTGAAACTAACATTTATAAGTCTCGTCTATTATTTTGATTTTTCATTTAACAAAAAAATAAATCATCAATTTTTTCCGTGCATGTGATATGCAACTAGTTATTATAATTGCTAAAGTGTTGCATGCAATTATTGACATGTCAATAACTATGTGCAGGAGTAGGGCTGCATTTGCTATGATGCAACTAGAGTATATCACTTTGAGGAGCAAATTGGAAGCCTATTTGGAGGTCGCTCTCTCTCTCTCTCTCAATTTATTTGTCTTGCTTAAGGTCGAAATAAATGAGTGACATGTTGATTTGTTTTCTGTTTATTCTACAGTTGCTTCGACAAGCTGCACCTACACCTGCACCTTTATTTTTGTCTAATACTAATCCTCCAGGTCATGGATCGTCTAATGGGAATGACTAGAATTTGGGGATTATTTCATTTACCATTTCAATAATAATACTTCTATAAATAAAGTCAAGGCATTTTGCCTTTGTTAATAGAATAATAATGAATAAAAATATAGGTATTCTTATTTATGGCATGAGTATGTCGCTTTACATTTCTTGTTTCTCTAGAACCAACTTGTCTATGTGTGATCAGTGAATACTGGTTTATTCACCAAGTCTAGTTGTAATAAAGGTTGCCTATTTTTTAGGAAACCCTTTTATCTTGCTTTTATATTTGAACTCACACTATATATGGTTATTAACCTGATATGGATCTCTCTCTCTCTCTCTCTCTCTCTCTCTCTCTCTCTCATGTATACAACAAAAATTTTGTATAATGGTTTAGTCTAACCACTTACGTACATCCATGAAACTACATTTTTACTATGATCAAGTGTGTTACAAAAAAAATCCAAGTAAGATATACATAGAAAATATATAAACTAGGGTTAGCCCTAATCGGAGTTTACAATATATTAGGCTTCTTAGACTGTTACACATAAGGGGCCATAAGCCCATATTCTTTAACACATGCCTTCAAGGCAAATTGGCGATATCACATATTCTTGTTCTCTTTTTTTAATATAACAAGGTCAGGGATTTCTATCACTAAACGGTTTACAGTGTGTGTATGAGTGGTCCAGTCAAATGCACCTTAATGTGAGACAAGCTATGCCAGAGCTCATCAATTGACTTCAAAAAATGAAAAAGGCCTAGAAACCCATGAGGGCCGCATCGACCTTACTTGTCCATAAAACCTAGTGCATGCTTTGAGTATGTCGGTAGGTTTCCAACAGTGTAACACTTGAATCGGGCCCATGCACTAAAAAGTAAAAACTATTCACTTTGTGCAAAATACATGAAATTCAAGCTCTAGTTTTCGATCCTACCGACAAGAGCAAGCCTTTTAGCTCAAAAGTCACTTTTTGACATTTTTATTAGAGACATTCAAAGTTCAAATTATAATTTTCATGCATAGAAAAACTGATTATTAATATATGACTAACAAAACTGTTTGTTTCCAGTGTTTTGTAGAAAAGTTTTAGTATCTTTTTTGTGTTTTTGGTACATAAACTGAAGTCTCCCAATCAATATGAGTCTTGCACACGATTAGAATACAAGAGCTCTAGGCATTATGTTATATACTTATTACAAGAAGCTATTGCATTGCTAAGCAGTTAATGAAAAATCCCCAACAAACCACGTTACTGAAATCTTAATTCAAAATAATATCTTCATAGCTTCTGTAAACCATGTAACAAATTTCGAAACCACAAAAATTAATAGTGAGCAAACCTTAACTGAAGGGCCACAAAACCCAAACTTAACCAAGCAAAAGCACACGACTCCTAATTTATTGCAAACTATGGTAATTACAATTTGGGTAGGGTGGCTAAAGCAACCCAACCCAAATTACCCACTCAGTGAAATACGACTCAAACATACCCAATTAACATAAGTATTCACTTCTTTGTATATATATAAAATAAAATAAAATAAAAAAAACATAAATATTAATTGATTCCAACTAGTCCTTATAAATTCCAAATTCGCTAAATTTAAGTAGTTTTTAAAATCTCATGATACAGCTTAGGGCCACCTTTAGGGAAATTTTCTTTATAATAATTTGGTGTGTGTGGGACAAAAGACTACATACACTTGAGAAAATAATTAAATACTCGATTTGTAAATAAAAAATAAAAAATAAAATTCTGCTAGCGTTAAGTGTTTTTTAAATCTATAGGAATGGGCTTGTTGGGTTATATGGGGCTTTCATTGTGGACCAATTAGACATCAACTGAAGCTCATTGGGCTGTAAACATAATATTGGGCACTCATCAAGCCATATTTCTTAGCCCAAGCTCAAGAAACCCACTGGCTAAACCCCCCAAAGCTTCCCGAAAGCCCAAGCACCACAAAAATAAAGAAACAATACGTCGATTATTTTTAGATTCTTTTTTTTTTTTTTCCCTAATAAGTTTTTTTAGATTTCTTTTATCTAAACACTTTGAAAGAGTTGATGACTGTAACTTTGCAAGGACCAACAATGTTTGTTACAGTTTATCATCGATCTATACCAGTATGTAAAAAAATATACGTGAAAGAATGACAAAAGAAATAGAAAGTAATACTCACATAGGAACAAGAACCTGAATTTGGCATTGAAACTTAGTCTGTCAAGCAACCAATTGTTGGCTCTTTTAAAATATATAAATATTGATCCATTTGGTTGCATGAATAATTTATGTTGGGTAGATCTATATATAAAGCACTACTTTTATTAAACCTTTTCGTATGACTTCTAAATAGATTTGGATAGTGTAAAGGAGTTGGAAGAAATGAACAACTTAATAATGCACAATGAAATAAAAAATAAAAAAGGAATCAAATGATCTCTTTCTTTCTTTGGATGATAAATGTAAAGGAAGAGAGAGAGAGAGAGGGAGAGAGAGTTTAATGTCATCTTTCTTTCTTTTCTTTTTTTTCTTTTAATAAGTCTTTTTAGATTTCTTTTATCCTAACACTTTGCAAGGATCAACAATGTTTGTTACAGTTTCATCAACTATACCATTATGTTAAAAAAAAAAAAAAAACTGACAAAAGAAATAGTAAGTAATACCAACGTAAGAACAAGAACTTTGGATTCGGCTTCAAAACTTCATTGGTCAATTTACCAATTGTTGGTTTTCTTAAAATATATAAACACTGATCCATTTGATTGCATGAATAATTTATGTTGGGTAGATATATATTTAAAACACCACTTTTATCAGACCTTTTCTTTTGATTTCTAAATAGATTTGGATAGTGTAAAAGAGTAAGAAGGAATGAACAATTTAATGTGTAATGAAATAAAAAAAAGGAATCTGTTGATCTCTTTCTTTCTTTAGATATTAAATGTAAATGAAGAGAGAGAGAGAGAGAGAGAGAGAGAGAGAGAGAGAGAGAGAGAGAGAGAGAGAGAGAGAGAGAGAGTTTTTTGAGTGAATAAAGGGGTAGTGAATTTTACTGCATATACAATATATGTCAAATACATATTTAATATATGTCAAATACATATCCAATAAATGTTATTTATTGTTAATCTAGACACTGTTACATGATAAATTGATGTATCAATTTTTTTTTTAAAAAAGATATTTCTTAATTATGTTGTTAATGTGTTATATATAGAATCATTGCTATGCTAATATGTAAAACTTTTATAATGAAATTTGTTGTATCTTTAACATTTTCTACAAAATTAAGGGTAAAAATGGAACAAATTTAACAATTCCATTCCTTTTGCTATTATAAACTCCAAAATAAAGAAACAATATTTCATTTCTTTCTATTTTCCTTTCATCCAAACACTATATAATGAGTTGATGGATGTAAGTCTGACTATAAGGTCATTTCATTCCCCCCCCCCCCCCCAAAAAAAAAAAAAAATCTCTTATTCTTTTGAAAAATCAAGTAACATTTATTATTTATACAAAGTAAATATAAGTATTTAACAAAATCAAACTGCGTCTACAAGAAAGACGTAAATAAATTAAAGACAGAAAGTCATAAACCATAAGATAAACAAATAAAAATGACAAATGGAAGAACTGAAAAAGTATTTTATACCTTCAAAATAAGAACATTGTGCTCAGGTGTGGGACACAATCACACAAACACAATATGCATAATTCCACCTCAGCTCCTTTATTTGATTCAAAAAAGCCAAAGATGCCTATATCAAACCACGTTACTGAAATCTCCTTTATGAGAAACTTTCTAGGCATTATATTATATACTTATTACAAGAAGCTATTGCATTGCTAAGCAGTTAATGGAAAAAAATCCCCAACAAACCATGTTACTGAAATATTGATTCAAGCTGATAATCTGCATAGTTTTTGTAAACCATGTAACAAAATTACGGAACCACAAAAATAAACAGCTATTACACCTTAACTGAAGGGCCACAGAACCCAAAACCTGCCCAAGCAAAAGCATTTGGCTCCTGATTGCAAACTACAGTAATTAAATTAAACCCCACACATTCAAGTAAGGTGGCCAAGCAACCCAAACCCAATTATCCACCTAGTAAAACAAGATTCAAACCCACCCAATCAGACTCAATTAATATAAGTATTAACTTCTTTCTCCAAAAAAAAAACAAAAAAAAAAGTAATTCTTAAGGAACTCATGATATTTATGAGATTCTAGATTCAAAACATTTTGGGGCCAACTTATGGCTTGTTTGGAAGTTTAGAGAGGGAGGAGAGTAGAGGGGAGTAGAGGGAAGGAGAGTAGTGGGGAGGAGAGTAGAGGAGAATGATTCACTTCCACCTTATTTGGATGTTTTTAAAATTAATAAGGGGGAAGGGAGTAATTAGCCCTTCCCCTTGTATAATTTTGTTAATATAATGAGGGTAAATTAGGTAATTTACTTGGTTAATAGTTTATGTACTCTACTCCCCCTCCAAATCTCTCTAATTTGGGGAAATTAAAATTGAGAGGTTAGAAGGAGTTCAAACCCCTCCAAACTCCTCCAAACCCCTCCCCCTCATTCTTTAAAAAACTTCCAAACAAGGTAATTGCATTACTCTCCCTCCCTCTACTCTACTCCCCCTCCTTTTTTAAACATCCAAACATGCCATTAATGTGCGTGGGAAACTGTACAGGAAATAGGCAAATACTTGAATATATATATATATATATGTAGGTTAAGTTTCAAAAAAAAAAATATATATATATATATATATATATATGTAGGTTAAGTGTTTTTTAAATATGTAGGAATGGACTTGTTGGGCTATATGGGGCTTCCATTGTGGACCAATTAGACACAATCTAAAGCACATTGGGCTCTAAACATAATATTGGGCACTCATCAAGCCCTATTTCTTAGCCCAAGTTCAAGAAACCAACTCGCTAAAACAAACCAACTCGCTAAAGCTTCCCAAAAACCCAAGCATCACCAACAAACAACTGTAGACATACACAGAGAAAATTTCCACAGCTCAACAATTGAACCACACCAATATGAGATGACAAATTTATATATGAGAGAGGCAAAAATAAGGAATCTTTCCTTTATTTAAAAACATAAATAACAAAGGAACAACATGAATGAAACATTTGTTTGACTTGATTAATTGAGATAAAGTTTTTTTTTCCTTATTTTTTATTCATTATTATTTTCTTAAACTCAAACATGGAGATTATCTTAAACCTTTTTATTCCAATCAATTCCGTTTTAATATAATATTTTTTTCCTTCTAAACTTCCAAACAATTTTAGAGGAAGAAAAGAGAAAAAGATAATTATGGTGGGGTCTTGGGCTTGTGAACAGGTTCCTTAGTTTTCTTAGCCCAAGCTCAAGAAACCAACTCTCTAAAACCCCCCAAAGCTACCCGGCCCAAAGCCCAAGCACCACCAAAATAAAGAAGCAATACGTCATTTATTTTTAGATTTCTTTTTTTTTGTCTAGTAAGTCTTTTTAGATTTCTTGTATCCAAACACTTTGCAAAGAGTTGATGATTGTAATTTTGCAAGGATCAACAATGTTTGTTACAGTTTCATCATCTATACCAGCATGTAAAAAAATGACAAAAGAAATAGTAAGTAATACTCACATAAGAACAAGAACTTGAATTTGGCTTTGAAACATCGTCCGTCAAGCAACCAATTGTTGGCTCTCTTAAAATACATAAATATTGATCCAATTGGTTGCATGAATAATTTATGTTGGGTAGATCTATATATAAAGCACCACTTTTATTAGACCTTTTCGTTTGACTTCTAAATAGATTTGGATAGTTTAAAGGAATGGGAAGGAATGAACAACTTAATAACACATAATGAAATATTAAAAAAAAAAAAATGAATCAAATGATCTCTTTCTTTCTTTGAATGTTAAATGTAAAGGAAGAGAGAGAGAGAGAGTAATGTCATCTTTCTTCTTTCTTTCTCTCTCTTTTTTCTTTTTTATTTAATTTTTTTTTTTTTGGTGCTTTAGTTCCAATTTTGACTTAGTTAATAAGTAGTGTACTATATATTTGCCCACTAGCAATACAAAATGAGTGATTAAAGGAGTAGTGAATTTTACTACATATACAATATATGTCAAATACGTGTCCAATATATGTTATTTATTGTTAATCTGGACAGTTACATGATAAATTGATGTATCAATTTTAAAAAAAAAAAAGGTATTTCTTAATTGTATTGTTAATGTGTTATATATAGAATCATTGTTATACTAATATGTAAAACTTTTATAATGAACTTTGTTGTATCTTTAACATTTTCTACAAAATTAAAGGTAAAACTGGAACAAATTTAACAATTTCACTCCTTTTGCTATTATAAACTCCAAAATAAAGAAACAATATCTCATTTCTTTCTATTTTCCTTTTATCCAAACACTATATATAGAGTTGATGGTTGTAAGCCTGATTTTATAAGGTCATTTCATTTCTCCTCTCCAAATTTCTCTTATTCTTTTGAAAAACCAAGTAACATTTATTATTTATACAAAGTAAATATAAGTGTTTAACAAAATCAAAATACATTTACAAGAAAAAGACGTAAATAAATTAAAGAAAGAAAATCATAAACCCTAAGATAAACAAATAAAAATAAAAAATGGAAGAACTGTAAAAGTATTTTATACCTTCAAAATAAAAACATTGTGCTCAGGTGTGGGACAAAATCACACAAACACAATATGCATAATTCCACCTCAGCTCCTTTATTTGATTCAAAGAAGCCAAAAGCATTTGGCTCCTGATTTATTGCAAACTACAGTAATGAAATTAAACCCCACACATTCAAGTAAGGTGGCCAAGGCAACCCAAACCCAATTATCCACCAAGTGAAATGAAATCTAAACCCACCCAATTAGACCCAAATTAACATAAGTATTAACTTCTTTCTCCAAAAAAAATATATATATATATATATATATATTAATTGGTTTTGACCAGTCTTATAAATTTCAAATTTGTTAAATTTAAGTTGTTCGAACTCATGATATTTATGAGATTCTAAGTTCAAACCTTTTTGGAGCCAACTTAATGTGTATAGAACAGAAAACTGCATAGGAAATAGTCAAATACTAGAATATATATATATATATATATATGGATGGGTCAAGAGTTTTTTTAAATCTGTAGGAATGGACTTGTTGGGTTATGGGGCTTTCATTGTGGACCAATTAGACACAAACTGAAGCTCATTGCGATCTAAACATAATATTAGGCACTCATCAAGTCCTCTTTCTTAGCCCAAGTTCAAGAAAATCAACGGGCTAAACCCCGTGAACATTGCCACAGCTCCAAAATTGAACCACTTCGTTTATTACAGAGCATTTTTCATTCAAAGTGTTCTCTCAAGTATGTATGTAATGCATCTCTCTTTCCAACCTTTACATTTATCTATTTTTCCATTGTGAATTTTGGATTTCTATCAGATATTTTGTGGGTTCCAATCTTTTGGTTTAAGAGTCAGCTATGTTCTGTACATAGCTTCAACCCCTTCAAACTTCACTTGGGTTTGATGATTTATAGTGAATAGTTTAAAATTTAGTTAGTTTAGTGAGTAAGTACTGTGCTGGGTAGTTTCAAATTTGACTATTCAAGCTACTGATTGCGAGGTTATGGAACCAATGATCCCTCCATGGTTGGATAACGCAAAAGCTTAAAATTTTGTAGTTTTGGACATTAGTGTTATGTATAGAGTTACATTTTTTATTGTATAAAACGATCACAAGATATTTTCATTATGCAAAATAATCTTGGTGCCGGTGGTGGTATAATGAACCTCTCTAAACTGATTACAAACTAACCTCTATTTGGTTGCATGGATGATTTATGTTGGGTAGATCTATATTTAAAGCACCAATTTTATTGAACCTTTTCTTTTGATTTCTAAGTAGAATTTGGATAATGTGAAAGAGTGGAAAGGAATGAGCAACTTATTAAGGTGTAAAAAAAAAAAGAATTAAATGATCTCTTTCTTTCTTTGGATGTTAAATGTAAAAGAATGAGAAAGAACGAACAACTTATTAATGCGTAAAAAAAAAAAGAATTAAATGATCTCTTTCTTTCTTTGGATGTTAAGTGTAAAGGAGTGGAAAGAAATGAACAACTTATTAACGTGTAAAAAGAAAGAAATTAAATGATCTCTTTCTTTCGTTGGATGTTAAATGTAAAGGAAGAGAGAGAGAGAACTTTAACAATTCCATTACTTTTGCTATTATATCCTTCAAAATAAAGAAACAATATGGGATTTCTTTCTATATTCCTTTCATCCAAACACTATACAAAGAGTTGTTGGCTGTGAGCCTATGACTTTATAAGGATCAACAACCCTCCCTACATTTTCATCAAATTATGTCAAAGATTTACCAAAAACATTACAAAAGAAATAGTAAAGCAAGCATATCAAACTTTTTCTATATAATGATGAACACCAATATAAGATGAAAAATTTATATTTGAGAGAGGCAAAAGCAAGGAATCTTTCTTTTATTTGAAAACATAAATAACAAAAGAACAACTGGAATAAAACACCTTTTTCACTTGATTAATTAAGACAAAGTTTTTTGTTTTCCTTATTTTTTATTCATTATTATTTTCTTAAACTTTGAACATAGAAATTATCTTAAGCCTATTTATTCCAATCAATTCTGTTTTAATATAATATATTTTTTTCCCACTAAACTTCCAAACAATTTTAGAGGAAGAAAAGAGAGAAAAAGAAAATTATGGTGAGGTCATGGGCCTGTGAGCAGGTTCCTTAGTATTATATTCTCTTCTTTCCTTCAATTTTTTGCATTTTTATTTTTCCATTTCTTTACTTTATGTTATTTTATCTCTCTAATTCTCAACCCTGAGAATTCTCTAGTAAGACCATATATGACCATGAAACACGTGTTGGAAGTTTGAACACTACTCTCTCTCTCTCTCTATATATATATATATAATATGTCACAATCATGGTAAGTGCATATTAATAACTATAATAGTTACAGTATTACTTATTAGGAACACGAACTTTGTAACGCATTAAAAAAATCTGCTGGGGTTAAGTGTTTTTTAAATCTATAGGAATGGACTTGTTGGGTTATATGGGGCTTTGATTGTACAAACTCAAGCCCATTGGGATCTAAACATAATATTGGGCACTCAACAAGCCCTATTTCTTAACCCAAGTTCAAGAGACCAACTCGCTAAAACCCCACAAAGCTTCCCAAAAACCCAAGCACCACCACCAACAACAAACAACCATAGACATACGGTGAAAATTTCCACAGCTCAACAATTGAATCATATTCGCTTATTTACAGAGCTTTTTTCATTCAAAGTGTTCTCTTAGGTATGTATGTAATGCAATCTCTCTTTCCAAGCCTTTTATTTTTTTTTCCATTGTGAATTTTGGATTTGTATTAGATAATTTTGTGGGTTCCAATCTTTTGGTTTTAACTTTTAAGAGTCAGTTATGTTCTGTTCATAGCTTCAACCACTTCAAACTTCACTTGGGTTTGATGATTTGCAGTGAATAGTTTAAAATTTGGTTAGTTTGGTGAGTAAGTATTGTGCTGGATAGCTTCAAATTTGACTATTCAAGCAACTGATTTCGAGGTTATGGAACCAGTGATCCCTCCATTGTTGGATAACGAAAAAGCTTAAAATTTTGTAGTTTTGGACGTTAATGTATGTATAAAGTTACATTTTTTATCTTATAAAATGATCACAAGATATAGTCATTATGCAAAATAGTCTTGGTGGTATAGTGAACCTCTCTAAACTTATTATAAACTACCCTTGTGGTTTGACCTATTACAATTTGGTATAAACATTTTCAATTATTACATTTGGCTCTGTAAAGTTGGATTGCAATGAAATCGTTAAGGTTCCAACCGAATTAGCAGATTTTGCATTTTTTGGACATACAAATTAGTAATTACCCCTGAGGTTTGACCCAATGACAATTTAGTCCCACAAGATTTTTCAGTTGTTACATTTTGACTCCCTAAGGTTTGGATTAAAATGAAAAGTGAAAACCATTATGGGTACTTTGGACGGAACCCTAACAATTTCATTTTATTCCAAAACTTTAAATGTAGCAATTAGAAGATAAGGCACTAAATGGTCATAATTTCAAATAATGAGGAGGTACATTGTAATTTTCCTCATTTTTTTTTTTTTTTTTTTTTTTTTTTTTTGAGGGGTTGGGATGGGGGTTGGATATCTATTGGAGATCTGCAAGGAGAGGTAATCCTGTTGGTTACAAAGAATTTCCTTTTGGTTCAATTTTGTGGTTTCCATTTCAGTATTTGACAAGCCCATACTTGTTTGATTCCTTTGTGAGTGTCTCATAGAAGGCTCCAACGTCCTTGTATGACTAAACTTGATTTTTAGTACTATCACATGTCAATAAAGAAAGTACTTGTATCATGAGGATCAAAATTTCATTGCAATTGAAGTCCTGATCTTTTTCTTATTTTTATTTTTTTTCTATTTTATTTTCCAGTTGGTCTAAAGTCCAACCATATGACAGAGATTCAGTGACTCATTTCTAGAATATTGTATACAATTATAACTAATACTACTGAGCTTGCATGCTTTGTCAAAGTACAAAAGCTATATGGGGATATGTATGTAATGGATGTGAAACTTGTCATTATGATGTTATCTTCTTCATCTTGTTACTATTATTGTAGCAAACTAGCAATGGAAGATTGTTATTTGGAAAATTTGGCATGTAGAACTATTTTGAGTGGAAGATGGTATTTTGCTCTATAAGAAGTACAGTTGATTTTGTCATTTTTTAATGTTTGTGGACTACTTTATGTTGATTGTGTACTTGATTTATACAATATACATGTTATGAATGAGAGTTTTGTTTCATATAATTGTTTGAATCACAAGAAATGTTACTGATTTTCTGCACGTAGCAAACACCATAAAGCGTTTTCCAACTCATTTTCAAGGTCACTACCAAGCACAAGAAAATGATTTAGTTTTCTAGAAAATGTTTTTTTTCCCTCTTTTGGAAATGAGTCCTTTTGCAAAAAACAATTTCCAACAAAACAAATGGATTCATGTTTGTGTTGCCTACAAAGAATAATAGCCATGAGAGTGTTTCCTGATTCTGCTTCTGTAATTGAATTGTGATGCAGTGAGGTGATAATAATAATGCTAGTGTCAAGAATTTTTGGGAGAACACTGTTTGCTGCTGCTAAATCAGAAATGTATTCTGCAACAGCTGCGGTGACTTCTGTGGTGAGGAACCCTCTGCAAGAGTTCTTTGAGGCTGATAGGAGCGTAGATGATGACAAACCTGTTGTCTATGGTTTGGGCCTGATCATGTTCCTTCATTTTGTTTGCTGATTGCATTTAGTAGTCATAATTATTCATTGTTCATGGCTTTATGTTATAAGATATTTAGCTGTTCTTTCTATAATTGGTAATTACACACGCCCCGTAGCTTGTAGCAAGGTTCGGCAATGGGCCGGGCCAGGCCAAGCTAGCCCAGCCCCTTTTTGCTTGGCCCATGGGTTGGCATCTTAATATAAAAACAGTAAAATAATTTTTTTTTTTCCCTATAGATTTAAATAATGAATTAAAACCTTGGTATTTAAAAATTATTGTACTCGTTATTTTAAGATAGAATTTTACAAAATTTGAAGTTTTTTTTTTTTTTAAGTAACAAGATTCCATTGAAAGGGGAATCAGCCCTAGTATGCAGGACGAATACAAGAGATAACCAAGCACTTCAAAATCATTTTTCACATGAGATCATTTTTCTCGTAGTTTTTTCACTATCATGTGAATCAATGTACTTCTAGAACAATTTCAATTCTGAAAATTTTCTGTTTTCTCAATAATGTATATTGATAATCATCCTTTTGGCTTTGGTGCTGTCAGGTCGTAGTTGGAAGGCTCCTGAATTGCGACTGAAGTCTTGGGATGATCTTAATAAGCTGTGGTATGTCTTGTTAAAGGAGAAAAACATGCTGATGACTCAACGCCAGATGCTTCATTCACAGAATCTACGGTTTCCTAACCCAGAGCGCATTCCCAAGGTATAACTCTGTTGCTTTGCCTCTCCCTTGACACAGTATGTAATTCTTGTCATTTCTGGCTCCTCAAATGCTTGGCTAATTGTACAGGGGTTTAGTATAATTTAGATGAGATAGCCTGTAACTATCCAAACCCAGGACATCACTAAAACTCATGTACTGTTAGTATGGCAGTTCATGAAAAATTATTGGGATACTCATCCTGTAGATAAATACAGGGACTTTAGCGTTATCAACTTATATATACTGAAAATTGATGTTCAAGGTTCGGTATCTGTATGCCCTTTATTCTTTTTCTTCCCCTTGGTTTCCATGTAAGTGCTGAGATGAAGCAACCAAATTCATTTTCTTGATTATATGAATCCTTTTTAGTGAACAAAATATGAATTTAAAAAATTGCTTCTGTTTCTTTGAATTCAATTTCTGTGCAGACTGACATTTTTGCTGATGTAATGATTTATTATTTTTCAATTTTTCAATGTAGCAATTGAATGCAATTATCTTTATTAAACAGAGAAGTAAAACTCAAATTCGCTAAGTATGTGTTTGGATAGTGCTGAAAAGCACTATCCTGCGTCTGCGTTTTCTTTAAAGCGCGTTTTAGTAAAGCCAATGCACTTCCAATACACAAACCTCTCTTTTCAACAAAACTTTCATTACAAATGGGTCCTATGGCACTATTCACACGTTTACAAATTATTTTCCTACAGTATTTTTAGCTTTCAGCAAACTAAGCAGTATCCAAATACACCCTAAATGCATTAGATACAATGTTTGACTATGAAAGGTGCCTGCAGAGTGAAGCGAGACATTGCTCTTGAGATATTAAAATCTTCTTCTTTAAATATTTTGATAATTTTTAGTGTGTGACAATAATAAAAGAAATTTTTTTTTTCTTAAAAACTGGTTCAGAGGAATCTCCTTCAACCCCTTACGTGATGGTTTATAAGACCATCCACATGTATTAAATCATTTAAACAGTCACATGACTATTTAAATAAGTAGTGTGACTGAAAGTACACGTAGATAATCTTTTGCATTGCCACATATAGAGTTGAAGGAACTTTTCTCTTGGAGGAAAACTCTGTTCATAACAAAATGGAATTAAGAGATTGTGCTTTTCAATGGTGAAGAGACACATATTTCCTTGAGGTGTTTTACTTATTCCTCAACATAGCTGATGGCAGTAGCTAACATAGCTTACAAACTTGGTTTTATGCTTTGATAGTCAGCCTAAAAAGGTTCAAAGTCAATCTCGGTGTTACATTTGGCTGTGCAAATCTAGTGCAGGAATGGTCCAAAAGAAACCAACATTTATTTAGTCTCAATCTTTTCTCACTGATTTAAATCTACGACCAACAAGACACGTGATCCAATTCCATTTCCAAGGGATATAAGAAGGTAAGTGCCTATGTATGTCATTACCCATTTAACCTTTTGGAACACCCTTAGGGATGTGGTGAACCCCATTCCGGTCCCTTCTAGTGCCAAGCTTCTATATCTCATCACTTGCCTTGAATTGCCTTTCCTCAGACATTGGTTTGTGGTATTTGATTGGCCATTTGCTTGGGGAATTGAGATTCAAATTCTTGAAATACCAGTTTAACTGTGTTGTCTTTGATGTGTTCGAATTTAACCATGTTAGCTTTGATTTTTTTTTTTTTTAATAAATTATTTATTTTTCAATGTTGGACTGTAATCCAATGGTAGATAAGAGTACTTCAATCATTTTTCAGGCAGTTTCTGCTCCCAAAAATAACCTCAATGTTTTTTAATTAAACTTCATGAACTCTTTACAACTAATCAGTAAAAGGTTTCCCCTTAGTTTAAAGTGTTGTTGAAAGCATGCTTAAAGCTCAAAGGCCCAAGGTTTAAATGCTTTGCTCATTTGATGAAGCTTGCCCTAGGCATGCTTTTCTGGCGCTTTGAAGCAAAAAGCATGCCTCAGTGTGCTTCTTCTTTTCTTTTCGTTTTAATTTTTAATTTAATTTTTTTTTTTTTTAAGATATGAACCATCTGACTTGTGAATGTTACCGATACTTTGAACAAAGACCATGCTACTTGAAGTACTTTACGTTCTTTTAATGTAGAGGGAAGAACTCTTTGTGGACTCTGGCTTTTTAAAGATTCTCTTTTTTCTTGGTCACGGTAGTTTTAGTCTCCAAGTCAGAATGTGACTGCCAAAGTCTTAAAGTGCAGCAAAGTGCAACTGATTACATGATCTAGTTCTATCTCAATTCTCAACCATTGACTGATATAACCACAATGAGTTATGTGAAATAGGTTTGGCAATGTAGGTATATCCACATCATTTTAGTTATATCCATTTCATTTTTTTTAAAGCCATTTGGATTTCTCTGCCAAAAAAGGCGGGTGAAATTAATCAAATTTTCTTTAGGATGAAAACCTGATGAATGTTTAAAAATGAAAGGTAAATAGTTTAGTATGTTGAGTCATACCTAATCATTACTTGGAATCGCTGCAACAAATCCTCAGATTTCGTAATTGGTTTAGCATGTTGAGTCATACCTGGAAACTGGTTATATACATTTGATATAAAAACCTTTAGGGGTCAATTGGCCATATTTCTCAATTTTTCATTGCTTTTAGCTACTAGTTTATTTTGAAATTCAACTTGCATTTCACATTAAGTACTGTCTGTAACTAGAATTACCACATTGGATATGTCTCATTGTCTTTCAATTGGTTAGCAAGATGACCATTTAGGCCTTAAATTTGTTGCATCTGTTTTTACTTTTCCCCCATCTTTCTGGAACCACAATTACTAATTGGCATTTTGGTATTTGGTGTTGAATGAAAATTAAGGTGAGGAAGTCAATGTGCCGTATCAAGCAAGTACTCACTGAGAGAGCAATTGAAGAACCAGACCCCAGGAGGTCAGCTGAGATGAAGAGGATGACAAATGCTCTGTGATGACTTCCAACTTGTGTCTGTTCTCAAAACAATGTATTGGGTATGTTTATGGACTGCAATATGGCTTCTTCTTCTTTTCTTTTTTCCTTTTTTTTTTTTCTTGGTGCAATTTTGAATCTTCTGGCAATTCACCTACATTGTTGTGGAGTAAATGGACAAATTGCCAATTCATGAATTGACAGAGCGTCCTGTCTTTGAGATTAGTTTTACTATAGTGTACTAGTGATGTTATTAAGCACATAATTAACACTAATCGCAGCTTGTGGATATGTAGAATTATTGATGAGGACAAGGAAGAAACCAAGGAAAAAGAAGATTAAATATACAAAGATTCAATAATTGTAGTCTAGTTTTGATGTCGGACCTTCTTAGCACCTTTGATAGGTCATTTTAGTTATTAGCATTGAGTATTTAGGTTGAGAAGCTGCTAGATCAGTTTTAATTAAGTTCTATTAGAATAAGGGCATTTTTGTAATTTCCAGAAATCTGGAATGGGCTGTTCTTGGCTTTGTCAAAAGAGCATTAGTCTTATTTTATGTTTAGAGTCGTTATTTAGAGTCCAAGTCCTACTAGAAAAGGGATAATTATAGCCTGGGCTCTTTTGTGTTCATGTTATTTCAGAATATAGTGATTGATTAATAAAATTCAGCGGCTTATTTTAAGCTTTGTTTGTGTGATGCAAACTTCTCTGAGGTGTGATGTCAAGGAACCTAAGTGTGATTGCCTAGGGTTTTATTTATGTTAATCAAGAAACCTGGTATAGGGTTGAATTTCTTAAACGGTCCTGCATCAATTATGAGCTTGAGTCATGTTTGAGTCCGAAAGACTCAATGTATTCTGTCGCATTTTCTTTTTGTGAATTTCCTTATCTTGTAGTATTATAACTTTTGGCACCAGTGTCTTGATCCTCTTAAATTTCCTTATTTTATACTCTTTTTTATAGATAGATATTGCACCACTTAGAACACCCATTCTAGTTAAGAAAGCTCGAGTCTCAACTCTAATTGGGCTAATTTCACAGCAAGAAGTATACCGCTCCTAGAAACCATACAAGATTCCAAGATTTTCATCAGTCTCCCAAGTTTAGTAGTGGTTTTTTCATCCTCCACCTTGAGTTGGGGGAGGCTATTTAAGTATAAGCCCAATGGACCCTAAATCCATTGTACTGCACTTTGTACAATGTTAATCACATCACATCAAGATCCATAGTTTATTCTCAACTAGCCTAGTTTCCATATGATGTGTAGTGCATTTTGTTAGTTTCTTCCAATATTTCAATAATTTTACTTCTAAAAATTGTAATATTTAGTGCTCTATTTTATAAACAAATCAGAAAGACAATAAGAGTGGTGTAAGAATTTGATCATACTATTTGTGTTTACAAATTTGAAAATTGCATGATATTGTAACTAATATAGATAAGCTAGTTTCATGACTACTGAAAAATGCAAATATCATTTTCATAAATAAAAATACAAATATCCTTCAATAATTGTTTTTAAAAGCTAATGTGGACCACAAAACATCAACACTTTGTAAAAATTTATTTGTTTGTCTCTAAGATTACTTTTCTTTTGAATATGGCATTTAAAAAAATATGAGAGATTTTTTTTTAAGTGGTTCAGCAAGAGGGAGAAAATACTAACATGGAAGAGAATTTCATAATTTATCTTAATAAATAAGAGAGAGTACACTAAAACATGCTATTTTAATTAAGTAAGATAGTGTTTTTTGAACCGTTAGATTGCTTAAAGATCTACATTGAATAAAATGTGTAACTTTTGTAACATTACATTAGTTGTAACCTCTCTCTCTCTCTCTCTCTCTCTCTCTCTCAGATAGTGTATTTTAATTAAGTACGATAGTGTTTTTTTAACCATTAGATTGCTTAGAGATCTATGGTGAATAAAATGTGTAACTTTTGTAAGTTACATTAGTTGTAACTTCACTCTCTCTCTCTCTCTCTCTCTCTCTCTCTCTCTCTCTCTCTATATATATATATATATATATAATTGTGTGTGTTATTATTATTATTATTATTTTCCTTTTGTTGTACCTTGTTTCCACTATTGCAAAAATAACTAAATTTGTAACAAAATATCATATTTCTAATCAATTTTTTCTCATATAAATCTTAGAAAATTGACATCAAATTTCATTATACTTAAATAATTAATGAACCACTCAAAATAATTAATGTAAAAAAATATATTTATTTATCATATTTGTTATCTTTTTAATTATATAGAATAAATACTACAATGTTGGTTTTATATATATATATATATATATATATCACTAAAAGTTAAGAAATCTAAATGGTTATGACTAATTTTAGTGAATTCACAATTTTTTTTTATAACTTTTTTGTCAATTTTAAATCAATTATTATAATTATAAATAAAAATATTTTCTTTTATATATATATTATAATCATTTAAATTCCTCTAATATAAATAATTGATATATAACTATATATAGTTAATATATCAATTTGCTCCATTAGTTAATTCAATGAACTAATAGTATGATGTAAATGCAAATTTTTTTTTTTTTTTTTGATAAGTAATGTAAATGCAAACTTTATTAAGATGTAAGCTCAAATAAAGAAAATCTCAAAGAATGCATTAGAACCCTATGTTCTCTCGCATAAAGTCTCTGCTTATATATATATATATATATAGATTCTAACACTTTTATTTAGAAAAAACCTATTGCTATATTGTTATAAATATTACCAAATTCTCAATTCTAACTTTTTCTCAAGTTAGGCAATAAGTTTTGCTCTCCATATGGCATGAACAGCACAATTTTTCAGCCAAAAAAACAATGTATATGAGAAAAGGATTAGTTGTACAACTGTTTTACGATAGCTTGTTAAAAGCAAATTACAATTTCATGGAAAACATATCCTGAAATTGTAAAATGACTACCAACCACGTAAAAGACTAATTAGAGATCATATCAAAAGTTTTATATTTCAATATGATACAGTTCAATCTCCCATGTGAGGAGAATTCTCCTTTCCCCCACTCATTATAAGGAAAACAGATACCATGCACAAAAAATTGTCATGTTTTGATGTTTTCTGGTCATAAATTTTGCAAAAATTTGAGACATTGCAGGAGGCTTGTGACTTTGATTCCAACAACATAAGGCACCAATTTCTTGAGGAATCCCAACTTTTGCACAGAGCAAAACTAAGTGTATTATTGACAAAACTGTAGTTTCCAGTCTTCTGAGTGGAGAGAGATTGCAAACCAAAATTGCAAAGTAGAGTTGGCCAAAAATTGCAAAAGTAAGCTTAATTTCCAACCAACTCCACTCTACTCCATTTCTCTCCCCCTCCCTCCAAACCGACCATTGGTATCCGTTTTCATGTTTTGGTACATAAAGTGAAGCACCCCAAATTGATAATTTTTTGGCTCATAAAAAAAAAAAAAAATCAAGCAGCTACCTGTGCAGGTAGGATCACTGAATCAGCATGAGTTTGAACACCTTTAGATTACAAGGGCCCAGTCACTAGGCATTATAGTTCTAAGCAGGTCATGTTACTGAAATCATGATTCAAGCCAATAGATTGTGCTGTTTGTAAACCAGGTCACAAAATTTCTGAAACCACAAAATAAACACCCATCAAACCTTAACTGAAGAGCCACAGAACCTGAACAAGCAAAAGCAAACTACAGTTAATTAAACCCCACACATTCAGGGTAGTCGAATGGAATCCAATAGCTTACTAATTGGGACTTTGAAGCATCAGGAAATGTCTTTCCATATTTTCATTTTTTTTAATCCAAAAATACAACCCATGCTACAAGTTGATGAAGTGAACTTCATGAATAAAATTATGCAATTTACAGGTATGCTGGTCGAAGATACTGACGAAAAAGAACAAGAGAACGACCAAGGCAATGAGGAAAAAAAAAAAAGAATTCTACAATAACAATGAGATGTTGTCATCCTCAGCATGCTAGAGAAATGGAAACATTCCACCAGAATCATCATTGATCAACACTCTTGCAGCAATGCTTAGCCTCCAACTTTGTTCAAAAGATGCCAAGCGAATGCAACAAAAAAAAATGAGTGCATACTCCCTGATTTAGCTTCCCTGTAACATCAGAGTAATTTATTTATACAGTAAACCATTGTCAAAATGGAAAGACAGATAACAAGGAAAGTATATAACACAATTCTCACCCTCTTCAGCAAGGTTTTCTCTTTTCAACCTTCAAGTGGATATTGTACCATTTCTTCTTCTTAGGCCGATCCCTCATTGTAGATTTCTTGTCTTTCACTTGGCCATCTTCTTTGGCCTCCTTGAAGGAACCTCTGCTCTTGCTCCTACTCCGCTTCATTGGAGGAGCACTTGTGTACGATGCATGTATTTCATTCCGTTGCTTGAGAAGCTCATCAATCTGCAAAACAAACATACATCAAGAGTCAAGAAAAACTTGATCAGTGCATCTTATAAACTATCAACGTACTAAAACATCATTTCCCCCTGTAAAACTAATTAGGCAACAAGTTTTCACAATAACTCACTGCTTGCATTTCCTGTGCATATCTACTGGTCATCTCTGTAAATTGTGCCAAAACCTGTCAACACTTGATGTGAAAATTCAGAAAAAGATAAGTATTTATAAGGCCATAAGCACTGATTATGTCTAAGTCCAGACCTCTCGGTATTCAGTTTCAAACTTTGATATTTCCACTCTTTTTGTTAGAATTTGAGTTTCTACAGCTCTAAGATACTCCTTTTCTTCTTTAAAAGGTGCAGCACAGAGAGCCTCTATTGTGTAGCTTGCACTTCTAAAAAAGTTGTCACCTTGAATAAATTTGCCAGAAGATGAAGGTGGTCATCAGGTTCAACCAAATACCTATGTAATTGATAAACACAATAAAATCTAACTGGTTACTTGTCAATTACTGACCATAAACAGCAAAGACATGGTCGCCAGCCTTCAATTCAGTTATTTCACATGGCTGAAATCCATCCAACTTTTTGAAGAAGGCAGCATCTGGATCTTTTGAAGCAGCCACCTGGTGACACAACAATTCTAAAAATCAGATAAAAAGAATTGACAAGCCAAACTAGAAGTTGAATAATATATTATTGTAATATCATCAGCTCACCGAATTCATTGTTTGATCCAACCGATAAACAGGAAAACCAAGAAAGTACATTCCAGCAGATGTGACCTTCCCTGTTTTGGCACTGTCCTCCTACAGGAAATACATTTTGTATAAGCAACTTGAACAAAACCAATAGCATGTTATGCATGATATTCAGTAGAAATGGCATCAGAAGATGCTAATAAGAAGTAAGGTCCTAAAAGACATATCTAACAGTATGACACTTAATTTTGCAAAGAATTATCAAAGATCCCCCAAAATGACACGATAGTTGTTACCCTACAATGTCTATGCATGAGTGAATATACAGCATTGCTACTGCTGAATACAAGGCACTGTAACTCAGCTCTTTATCGCCATCTATCAAAACTTTTGATTAAATGCTAACATTCTGTGCTAGATTAAGTATTTCAAGAAAAAAGCAAGACTAATGCAGTTATTTATTCAAAAAAATTCAATCAAATTTAAAGAGAAAACAAAGTCTACATTTGCAAGAGTTGTAAACCATAAATTTGGATGAAACTTATGTTTACACAGAAACAATGAGACACAAGCATGTGATCTTGTAAAACCAAAAGATTGAAATCATGCCATTAAAATCATAATACTTCAATTCTATTCATCTAGCAACCATTTTACTCTACTTCTATGCTCATTAGGATGGAGAGTCCTAATTAGTAATTACAAGAATGATTCATAACCAACTCAAATGAAAGGAGAAGATGCGTGATACCTGCAGCGCTAGGCTTAAGCCATTATTCTCTTCCCGATCAAAATACAACAACTGCAAAAGGCTAATATATTAGGTAATGGTGATTATCCATGAAAGAAAGTACTATTATTTAGGCAATTACTCAACATGTATGGTATTACCTAAATACTAAGTAAATTGTACATATATTTATTTTATAAAATTCAAACAAAGAAAATAGGCTATGATACTCTGAAGTCAATGATTGAAACAAATTTAAAATAAAATAAAATAAAAATTATACAATCTAAGATTTTTAAGGTTTAATTTATCGAACTAAGGGGAAACTAAGTCATACACACTGCACAATCTAATCAGGAAAGGACCCCAAAATTTGATTATTTTCTGAGGCGCTGAAAGAAGAAATTCCCAGATCATTGTACATGTTTAAAAATCATGACAAAGGGATAACAATAGCGCCAACTCACCTGTGTGAGAAATAGGGAAATACATGTCCCCAACATTCGTCTCACAAGCTGAAAGATTGAATATTGTATTTTAACGCTGTAATCCAGGCACTACTTTTTTAGTAATTTAAAGCAGAGTATCTGGTCATAATAACATAAATAGACTGGCTGCAGGCTCATTTGTGGAACAACTGACCAGACCCAAAACTTATTGTCTTTTAAGTTCGTTCTTGAAAGACTTAAGAGATGGAACAGATACGGCTCAAGCTTCAACACAGACTAGGAAATCAATAGTCTAGTCTAAGGCTGTGATCTTAAGTGGTCTATCAGCAAGCAACAAGGAAAGTACACCATGTACAGCCTGATCATTTAGGAAAGCCAAAAATCAGAGAGAGGGAGAGAATAACAAGTAATTAAAGGATCATTTGTAAATATAGAAGTTAATATTATCAATAATAAAACATTGACATAGATTTAAGATAAATATATAAATTGCTGAGCTTTGATATGTTTGAAATAATGCAATCTCATGTTCTGAAAAATACACCAAGCAAACCATTTTGACTTCTGTTACCTATGTAATCTTAACCACAACGGAGATATTTAGCTTCAGAAGACTACAAAGAAAACCTTAAAAGCAGGGATATTACCTATGTAATCTTAACCACAATGCATGTGTGCCAGAGGTTTATTACCTTGAACTTGCTTTTGTCAGACGATTGCACTCGACATACAAATCCAGATCGTGCTTCCTCTTCTGTTATCCTGACAGAATAGAAGTGAGCACATTGCTTCTCAACCTGTTAGTTAAGAAATTAAAAACAAAAAATTAAAATCAGGACACTGCTTCTCAACCTGTTAATTAAAAAATAATAATAATAATTCAGATCAGCAGACCACGAAAAAAAAAAAAAAAATGAAGGCTCAACTGGAATATGAATGGCTCACCTTCTTAGATATAGGTTGCCCCATTGGTAGTGGAAGAACAGTGACCAAATTGTTAAGTGCCTCCTCTAAGACTGTTGCTGATACAGTGGTCTTGATTGGCACACCAAGTTTACTGTTATTTAGAAAATAGTAAAAATGAAAATTAACACATAGAAATCATTAAAATCAATGAGATTTTTTTTTCACAATTAAAAAATATGAAATATGAAAAATGCAAAACTCACCTAAAAAGTGCAGCAAACATGGTGTTCACAGTTCCTAAACTTGAAAGGTCTAGCTCCAATTCTTGGCTTTCTGATTCAACAGCCTAGACAAAGAACAAGAAACCACGTTCCATGTAAGTTTTGAATATTAAGCCAAGAATAAAAATGGATTCTCAGAATTTTAATGATCGCATGCATAATGAATTTTTGGAATAAAAGGTGGACCAAAGAATCAGTCACATCTCTAGCAGGAACACAAGCGATTTTAATGAACCACATAGAATTAACATTTTTGAAAACTAGCATTAATATCTCACCTCAAAACCGGCTGTGTCATACTGACGCCGTTTGTCTGGGTCAGACAAGATATTATAGGAAAAGGTGACCTCCTTAAACATATCAGCTGCTTTAGGATCATTTGCATTCTTGTCAGGATGGTACCTGAAATAGTACAACTTTAGTATCTTTGATAATCTAAGTCAGCTTGATATGGAACCATGGAATAATATTAGCAAAAAAAATGGCAACACAAAATGTAGAGGACATGAAATATAAGTATATAACCCAATACCATTAGTTAAAAATCAACGGAATCCACCTTAGAATAAAACTTTGGCCAAAAACCCATTGACTTCAAGAGGCAAACCTCAGACACCAATAAAATTATCGTTCGAATGACTCTCCAAAATTTGCAAAGCACTCATGTTGAGCACAAAATGTAGATGATTCATAAGGGAGTGTGTTGTTTAGCAGGTTCTCTCCACAACAACAACAATGAAGCCTCATTCTTAAAAATTTTGGGGTTAGTGTCAGCACATGTATTCTTTTCCATCTGGGTGGGTTCTCTCTAACTTTTCAAAAATAAGAACAAAATAAATAAATAAAACCATTGTAGGACGAATATGAGGGAGTTAAGGACCCACATTGATTATGTGCTTTGTGATATTGTCAATTGTTTGCTTCTTATTTGCATACTCCAGTATAAATGGAAGCACAGATGTTTTGCACATCATCTTACACATATAAACACACATGAAACATTATTGGAGGTTATATAGACACAACACTTACTGAAAAACCTTCACATGAACATGAACCCAAGTACTTAGAGCTTCACACTGCATTCCAGTACTTCCATTTATAACCATGTCACACAACTTGACATTCATTTTCACTATTACACGAGGAAAAGGCACAATGAATTCGAGGTTTTGCACCATGTATCCTCAAGAAAACGTTTCTGAATGTGGTTTGCTCATGTATCAATTACTTCTTTTCTGATCAAGCATCCCTAATCAAGTTAAAGACAAGTAAGAGACAAAACTCTTCGTAATTTGTGAAATCGAACTTCCCTTCTCATTCCCATCCCCTGCATCCTCCCCCAAGAAAATGGGACCCCAAGATCCGCTGTGTCAATGTCTACATTCTTCCTAACACAAAATCTCGAGTCCCTTACTTGTTTCAGTCCTTCACCATTATATGCTCTCTCTCTCTCTTTCACAATATAAACACAACAAGTGGGCAGTTGACAACTGCAAGGAACCAAGTGTTACTTGAACCGAATTAAGGCTTCTCATTCACGCCCCACAACCCCCAATAGATACTGCAAGATTGGCCGTCTTTACATGCATTCTTCCACACTCCTAAACAATATCAACAAACCCTTGTTTAGCTTTTAGATTTACCTCACTCGCAACCACAAGAGGCACCTCAAAAACTACCATATCCACCGTACAAGCATAAAAAATCCAGCAGCACTCACACAGAGCTACTGCTTTGAATAGCCATCACTAGCTGCATAGTCCTTGATGACTCTCTCTCTCTCTCTCTCTCTCTCTCTCTCTCTCTCTACACTCACCGCGAGCTAAAATTGAAAATTCTAGTAATTAAATAATATTCAACATTCAAATATCTCAAAATTTCAAAGAAATTACACAAGAACTTATATCAAATTCAAAAAAAAAAAAAAAAAACACAAACACAAACACAAACACAATCACAAACTGAGAAATAATGCTTCATGAGCTAAAACAAGAGTTGAAAACGCAGAAATTGAAGCATACTTGAGAGCCATTCTTCGATAAGCGCTTTTGATTTCCTGATCCGCGGAGTTCTTGGAGACACCGAGCACTTCGTACGGGTCTCGCCGGACCGGCTTCGCCGCCGCATCGTGCTTCTCAGATTTCGATCGGTTCGCCGGCATTCTTTTTCACACAAAACTATAGCTCACAAAAACCCTAGAAATGCTTCTTTATCTCCACAACACGCAAAAAAACACAAAAGAAAAAAAATTTGACCTCACGGAAATTCAAGAGCTGAGAAGAGTAACAGTTGTGAATTTTTCTCTCATTTTTATCTGAAGCTTGAGGACCACTGGGCCATGGTTTGCGAGGAGAGAGAGAGAGACTCCATGAACCCCTCCAAGCTGGAGCTCGCTCTGAAAGAAAGAAAGAGACAAAGAGGACGAGAAGAGAAATTGGAGGGGAATTTTACAAATTAGCTGTTTGTTTTTGTATATTATTTTTTTAATATTATATATTCCCACCTTTTCAATACAAAGATTAAATTACTAAATTAATTTTTTTATTTTTTTGGAAATAAAATTAAAAAAAAAATTTGTTTAAGATATTCAAATTTGGAGTAAATACTAAATATATGTCAAAATGGCAATAAGATAAAAACTTCTCTCGATAAACACCATTCATATAATTAGACTTAACAATGTTAAGCTAGAATACTCTAGTTGTGAAGATTGCCTTGTCTTTTCCACAAAGTTTTCTATTTTTGGGACAGAAAAAATTTAATTATTTTATGCATTTATATGGTATATCCGTTTCTTTTTATAGTGTCTGTATACAATATTTAAAAGTTATAGTGTCTGTATACAATATTTAAAAGGTGACGATGCATATATTGGATATATGATATATATGAGGTATTTCAAATCTACAGATTCACATACCTTTTAATTACTAAATAAAGTTTTGGTGCTTCAATATGCTAGATAAAAATGAGAACATATTTTAAGATATAGGGTATTTGTGATTTATAATAAAATTATTTTCATATATAATAGAAAAGACAAAATTTTGATACAGTACTTATATGTTGTTCACTTAATTCTCCTCTTAAAATGAGTTATCATTTGAATTAAACAAGTTTTAAAATATTATTTTATTTTATTTAAATCTTGTAAAGATTTGAGGTTTAATTTGGTATTATAAATATATTTAGCAATACTACAAATATAATAAATTTCACAATTTTTTTAATAACATTTGAGATGTCATCTTAAGATTAATGCAGCATTACTGGATCATCATTAACATTAATTTTATTATACATGAATTACAACCTTAAAAAAGTTGTGAAATTTATTATATGTGGAAAAACTTAGTTATTAGATTTTTAGGTGCATATACATTAAATTCAAAACATGATTCTGTTAACTAATAAATTGCAGACAGTGTCACCCTTTAAAAAATTAAAAAATAAATAAAAATTAAAGTCAAGGTAACTTTACCAGGTAATTCTGTCTAAGCTTTAGCCTATTGTGTATATATTTATATTATAATTTATAGTTCAAGCCTTCAAGGTGTGCTTTGTTTGTACAAAGAAAGAAATAAATAAAAAAGATGAAAACGAATTTTGAAAACGAATGTGCTTTTTGGTAGAGAACGCAGGAGGGTGCGTAATACGCACGCCTATGTTTGATGCGATTTGCCTATTTGTAACGGGAATGGATTCTGATCCATGGAAAAAGGACGGTGCGCAGTACGCATAGCGGTGCACGTTAGCAAGTCTGTCAGATTTGTTTGAAATTGAAGAGACTTTGCTTTTGTTTTTTAGTTTCGAAATAATTGGGTTCGGTGGGAAAAAACTTGAGAAGTTTGTGAGTTTGGATGATTGGCCATAATCAATGCTAAAAAGCTAAGGCATTGCAATCGCAATCAGTGGGGGTTGTGACTGAGAGAGAAACTTGACCTCAAAACACTTATGACATTATTATTAATATTATTATTATTATTATATTGATTGCCTTTATTATTTGACAAGGTTCTTTGCTTTTTTTTGGGACTCTCATTTATGTGATTTTATAGGTCCAACTTGTTTTTGATGTGTCACACTTGATACCGACATAGAATTACTGATTTTTTTTTTCCTTTTTTATAAGAATCAACCAATACACTCATGACCCAATAGTAAAACTTATTTCACTGACTTCCACTTCAAACAAACAAACAAATAAAATTTCTTTCAAACGTATATGGTATATATATATTCCTTAGGGATTAAGAATTGTCAATTTGTTGGCTCAAACAAAGTAAAACAACTTTGCAAAGTTAAAAAATAATGACAATGAAAGGTGAATGTGACTTTTTGAGGATATTACTTATGAAATAAGGTTTGTGATGTATGCTGTGATTGTAGTCATGATATATAAGTAGGTAGGTATTTGTCTGTTATAGGTCTTATGTATGCATCTGTCAAATGCAAAAAATAATTATTAACGATTGCATATAATTTTGTATTGAATTTTAGAAAGGCATCCTAAGAGACATCTATTTGGTGCATGATTGGACAAGAGAAAATGAGTGTTTGTGTATGAATGTTAAGATATCTCTTTTAAAACATATGTGGGTTTCACACATGTGAGTCTCATGAAACCGTTTCATGAGATACTTTATTCAATATGCTGAACAATTTTATATTTATATATAATTTAATTATCTCTAAAAAAATAAAATTAGGATAATGGTTGGTCAATAATGTAAAAGGGAAAAAAATGGAGACATTAGTAGATAATATGTCGGAAGTCCAGCAAATATTACTTTATATATCCACTGATCAAGCTTTGAGCATTACTAAGAAACCAATCATCTTGTGCTACATTGGTTTTACTTGGCCTAAACAATATTTTTTAGGAGGCCTAAGCAAAATTACCAATTGGCAAACAAATATGTATAAGTGGCTACACTTTACTAGGATAATGATCCATCAACATGCTAGAATTGTATGAGTTATGTTATGTTCACAGCATTTTCACAAATATTATTCAGCACAAATGAGATAATTTATCTTAGAAGTGGAAAAAATCTTGTAGTTATGCAAAGTCGTGAAAAAATGCAATTATTAAAGAGAACTAACCATTGCATGCTAGCCCCTTGTATGAGGATCTAGAATTGCTAACCCCAAAATTATAAGCTTTGAAGCCTTTATTTTTAATTATGAGGTATTTTAAGCGTTCAATCAAGAGAAGAGAAATTCTAGACAAAGATAATCCAGTAAAAAGAAGAGAAGAGGAATTATGTTTGCCATATTTTGAAAATGAATGAATGCCTATTGGTTTTGTGCTCGTTTCTTGTTTCTTATTTGTTGGATATGATGGAAGAAGAAAAATTTGAATCATGGAAGTTTATGTTAAAAACACTAATAAATATTAAATACTTATTGAGCTATAAAATTCCTCCATCCTAGTTTCTTAAGACTCTTTCTATTATATAATAAAAACTAAAGAGAAAAAGAAAGAAAGGGTGAGCATCATTCTCATATATAGCTCAGGAACATATTAGTCTACCCATGCATAGAAGTAGTGGATTACGAATTCTCGTCCTATCATTCTTTAAACATAACTATTTATAATTAATTAAAAAAAAAAAACTAAAACAATGATAAATCTTTTTCTATCGTTTTCAAGATAATGTCATCATAATCATATTTCTTTATAAAATAAATATTTTATTAACAAAGCCGTATAATGTGATTAATTATTGAAAAGACATGTTGACCTTATGTTTTGTACTTAACTATAAGAAGGTTTGTCACTTGTTACAAATTAATTAGGAAGATTTAGTATTTAAGACCTAATAAAAACATAACAGTAAAAAAAAAAAAAAAAGGGTTTTATCAACAAAAAAATTAACGAACTTTCCATGGTACTATTGGAAATTAATTATGTACGTACCTTGGAGCTTTATAGTTTTTACGTGCCTTGTCTATCCTGACTGTCCATGTTCACTAGTGCCATGCATTGATCAGACATTTGGCTCCACTGATCTCGTCATTGGACAAGCAGAGAAGATAGTTGTTTAATATTGGTTACAGTTCACATGGGTATTTCATGTTTGGCACTTTGCATGCTTGTTTTCAGAATCTAAATTAAGCACAGTTAGTGAAAGTACGCAATCAATAACTCTAACTACTCCAACTCAACTCGTCCCGTTTGTCCTTAAATAATAATAATAATAATTAAAAGAAGGAAAAAAAAATGTAAATTACTAATTCTAAATTTAAATTTGACCAAAATTCATTTTAATCCTCTAATTTTATTTTCAATCAATTGAGTCATTTAAATTTCAAGTTCATTTAATTAAGATCCTTCTGACAACTCCCATTAAATGGTGCCATTAAAACAAAGAAAAATTTGGACACTTAACGGCAACATTTATTGAAAGTCAACAGAGAGATGTTAATTGAAACTTAGAGAACTCGATTGAGAAAATGTAAAATTAGATGCTTGAAATGTATTTTGCATTATCATTTTTATTTTATTTTTAATAAAAAAATCTATGTTCTATCTATTGTAAACCGGTAATGAGTACCTTAAATACACAGATTAATGAATTAATAATAAATAAAAACTAAATTATGAGCTATAATACACATTTTTAAAACATAAGATATACTTATCAATGATTGAGCTTACATGCACAATTAGTTTTTGTGGATATTTATGTAATTATGAGCTAAATGATTAAAAAGTAATAATAACCTATAGATTGATAGAGTTTAAAAGTTAAAGCGACGGTAATTCTCCATCATTAAAACGAAAAGTTATAAAGAAACTATTATTGGCAATTTTTGGTATATTTTTATGATTTTAATTATTGAATAAATGTTAGTAGTTAGTACACAGGTAAATTACTCAATATGCAATGAGTTGTCTTTTAAATAATTTATTATTATTGATTCTCAAAAAAAAAAAATTATTATTGAATTACTTTTTATGATTTGTAAAAAGTTTTATTTCTCTCAAGATTAAACTTATCAGTACTTATTGCACAGTTGTTATTTAAAGCAGTGAAGTGGTGCTGATTGTTTGATTAGGTGCCATGCATGTATCATATATTAGAGTTATCATATCCTAATTATGTGTCTAAATTTTTTCCTTCATTGAAAACTACTAGTTTGGTTACTTTTGAAGAAATTATGAGAATACTTTTGTCCTATCACGAACATAGGTTGTAATTATTCGAAATGATTACAACCTATATATATGGCAATAAATGCATCGAACAATTAATGGACAATTTCGGTTTGATTTAGAAAAGAAAAATTTATATTCATTTATTTAGTAAATGAAGCTCAAATATAATAATTTGTTTGCGAATAAACTTGTGAGTATGAGATTAGTATACATAATATTATATGTTTATATGTGTAAAAACATACTAATATAAGTTTAATATTCGATTATGTAAGTTTATAAATATGTTCATAAGATATTAAATTTTTATATATAATTTATTGAATATTGATAAATAAATGTTTATTCCATGTAAAAATTATCTATAATTTTTAACAATACAATGTTGATCGATCTAGAAGTTCATAAACAAAAATCGTCTTATCTAATTTACTCAAGCAATATAATTTCAAATATTATTTAATTATTTATTATTATTATTATTATTATGAATTTGATAATATGTTTAAAAAAATTGTTGTGGTGTTTTTTATGTATAAGAAAAAAAAATGTTAATCATCTATCTCATAAACAAGCTCGAACTTATTCATGATGAACTTAAGTTGGCTTATGTTCATACTAAAATTAAATATGCTTGAATTTTTTTTTTTTTTTTGGAAATAATATGCTTGAATTTTTAATACTTGCTTAGTTTATAGCCTTAATTATATTTTTCCAACATACTATAGTAATTAAATATTAATTTAATTATTAATATATATGCTTTATTATTTGAATTTGCCCACTTTAAAATGACATCCTAGCCTAGCCACTAACTTCTTATTATCTCTTATCATTGTAATATTTTTTGAGAAACAAATACACACGCAACTCATCGTAATATTTACTACCTTCATTTTGTTTTGGCTAAGTATTATCTACCTTTGTTTGTATCTTTCAAAAACAAGAGGTTTAGGTACGGTTTATTGGTTATGGAAATTCAACCTGCTTCTGTCCTGTGGCTTAAGAAAAGTACTTCTTTTTTCCCTTCTCTCCTTCTCTCTTGCTCTCTCTTGTTTTGGGATTTATTGTTTTGTTTGTTTTGCATTGTTCACTTTTTTCTTCTTCTCTAAGCTGTTTTGATAGTTATTGAATTGGATGTATATGGTTACCTAACCCATCGGCCATTAAAGGTCTAGGATTTTCCGAAATGACTCATCCTACAATAAAATTAAGATTTAGAAAGGGGCATCATAATGATAAAAATTGATACTTAAATAATCATGTTTAACTTGGCACATTTGGCAGTTTACCAAAATTATTATTAGTAATTAGAGTGAGAGTCACATTTTGATTTGGTTATGATATTCAAAGGGGTGCTAGCTAAGGTACTATGTAGATCTGTACAAAGAAGCCAGCTTGATGATGCTTGATTGGGCACCAAGTCCACACTCTGTGTAGGGACCTTTGGAATTCTTCCAAGTTTAATTTATCTTCAAATCTGATACACATGCCTAAATCTTCTTTCACAAGCACTTTCTCTGTCTATGGTAATTGGTAAACATCTTTGTCTCAATTTAATCATTGTCAACATTTTTCTGCAGCACAATCCTTAGAAGTTTCATAATTCTATAGGGCAATTCCCTTTCAAATTAAGTCAAAATCTCTACCAAGAAGAGTTGAAAATATAATCATGGAAAATAAGGTTGAAACTAGAAACTTTGGAGGCGAAATTACAATTTTGATACACTGGACAAGATAGATTCAATATACATATCTATGATTCTATTTATATACTGAGAGAGAGAGAGAGAGAGAGAGAGAGAGAGAGAGAGAGAGAGAGAGAGAGAGAGAGAGAGAGAGAGAGTTTATAGACAATTTTTTTCCACAATTTGTTGAAGTGGTAAATTGTGAGTAGTAGAAATAAAAGTAATATTAGTTTTAGATTTATGTGAAAATGATTGTCTACAACTTACAACCGACCACTTTAACAAATTGTGAAAAAAGTTGTGACTGTAACAAAATTGATATATGAGAAAGAGAGAGAGAGTATAAATTTTATGATAGACAAACTAGTTATAACTTATATTGTATATAAAGTTATCAATTTATTTTTCTTTTGGTAATAAGAGTTATACATATGTTACCCCCATGGGATATTAGGGTGGTGGGCTCATTAGTAAATTCCAAGGTCCTAAGTTTAATCTACCATACTATTAGTTTATAAAAAATTTTGATGTGTCTCATGAGTAAAAAGGAATAGTCTACCCAAAGGCTGAGACACTACTTCCTTATATACATATAATTTGGATAAATATGTTGACAAAATAATCTTTGAAAAGGAATTATCACATCATGCTAAACTCTAATGAATATACCAAAGTTTTTTTTTTCTATTTTGCTATAAACATGTAAAATAAATCCAAAAAAATAACTTGGCATCTCCAATAAAGTAATGCATAATGATAAGTTTTATAGAATAAAACTTATCTATCATCATTTTCTTGATGAAATTTTTTACAATTTATTTTTTAATATAAATCACTAAATTATCAGTTTTGGTTTATGTGAGGGTAAAGAAAAAGATAGAAACCCAATCAACCAGCTCACACATTTCGCAATCCTCCCTTTTATCTTCAAGTCTGATACACATGCCCAAATGTTGTTTCACATGCACTTTCTCTTCAGGTCTATGGTAAACATCTTTGACTCAGTTTAATCATTGTCAACATTTTTCTCCGGCACAATCCTTAGAAGTTTCGTAATTCTATATAGCGATTCCCTTTCAAATTAAGTTAAAATCTCTACCAAGAAGAGTTGAAAATATAATCATGAAAAATAAGGTTGAAACTAGAAACTATGGAGGTGAAATTATAGTATTGATACACTAGACAAGATAAATTCAAAATACATATATATATATATATATATACTCAGAGAGAGAGAGAGTACTTTACTGACAAATTTTTTCCACAACTTGTTGAAGTAGTAAATTATGAGTAATGAAAATAAAAGTAATGTTAGTTGTAGATCCATGTGAAAATGATTATCCACCACTTACAACCAACCACTTTAACAAACTTTCAAAAAGTTATGACCGTAACAAAATTGATATATGAGAAAGAATATAAAATTTTATATTAGACAAGAGCTAGTTGTAACTTATATTGTATATAAAGTTATCAACTTTTTTTTTTTTTTTGGTAAGAAGAGTTATCAATTTTGATACATATGTTACTCCTATGAGTATCAGAGTGGTGGGCATTTGTAAACTCTAAGATCCCAAGTTTAATCTACCACACTATTAGTTCATAAATATTTCTGGTATGTCTCATAGGTAAGGAAAAATAGTCTGGTCAAAAACTGGGAAACCACTTCCTTATATACATATAACTTAGATAAATATGTTTACAAAATAATCATTGAAAAGGACTTATCACACTATACTAGACTCTAATGTATATACCAAAGTTTCTCTTTTTGAAAAGGACTTATCAAACCATGCTAGACTCTAATGCATATACCAAAGTTTCTCTAGTTTGCTATAAACATGAACAAAAAATCCAAAAAAAGAACTTGGCATCTACAATCAAAGTTATACGTACTGATCAATTTTCATAGAATAAAACTTATCTATCATCATTTTCTTTATGAAATTTTTAACAATTTTTTTTTAATATAAATACTATATCATCAGTTTTGGCTTATGTGAGGGAAAAGAAAAAGATAGGATCCCAATCAACAGGCGGAAATGGAGAGATAATGCATCAAAAAATTGGAGTCGGACAAATTTGACTTTTCATTGAATTTAAAATTACATTGTTGCCCATAATTTTCATTCCTCTTTCAAATTCATGGCATATTTTTCTTTTTATTTCCCTCCCATTTGACCTTTGCAAACCAACAAAGGAAATATTTTCTCATTTCTTCCCATTTCCAAACATATATAAGATAAGTGCTTCTTTTCATTAGGTTTGACTTATCTCAAGTACTTTTTTAAATACACAATAACAAGTGGTGTGAGTTTTAATCTTCACATTTTATTTAGTTAGTGGGTAATGTGACAGTTTATCATTAAAACAAAATGAGATTCCTATTTAAAAAATATTGAAGGTAAGTCAAACTCCATTTTCATTTTCTTTTTAGATAAAGTTTAGTTATAAAATTAGTTGTAGCCTTAGTTACAACCTTATTCAATAAAATAAATATTATTACGTATTTTGAAAATTTAACCACTAAGGCTGCGTTTGAATCGGTGGTAATGCATTTCCGGAAATCAATTTCCGGATTTTCCGCGCGTTTGGCAGTTCCGGAAAATTCCATTTTCCGGAAATTCACTTCCTATTTTCCCTTAACCAACGGAAATTCATTTCCGTTCCTATTTTCACTTCAAATATCATTTTCCGGAAAAGGGAGAAGAGCACGAAGAGAGACACATAATCCCAGAGAAGCACGAAGAGAGAGCTCCGACCCAGAGAAGCACGAACCGGCGCTCCAAGACCAGAGCCCATCGCCGGCGACCTTCGAACCACGAACCCACCAGTCGCACCGCGTCGACGAGACCCACGAATCGCGCCATCGCACCTCGTCGTCACGCCTCCTCGATCGCGCCATCGCACATCGTCGACGAGTCGATCGCGCCATCGCCTCCTCGATCGCATCGCGCCATCGCACGTCGTCTCCTCGATCGCGCCATCGCCTCCAAGCCCAGAGCCCATCGCGATCGCGCCATCACACCGATCGCCTCCACGCTCTCTCTTCCTCGATCTCTCTGTTTTTTTTTTTTTTTTTTTTTTTTTAATTTGATTGCTGTTGTTGTTGTTTTTTTTTTTTAATGAACTTGTTGTTGTTGTTGTTGTTGTTGTTGTTGTCACCGAAGCCAAAATTTATTGTTGTTGTTGCTGGAATTTTTTGTTATTGTTGTCGTTGGTGTTGTTGTTGTCGCCGGAACCGGAATTTGTTGTTGTTGCCGGAATTTGTTGTTGTTGTTGTTGTTGGTGTTGTTGTTGTTGCCGGGAAATGTGAAAAATTTTCTGGAAAATAACATTTTCCTAACACATCCAAACACATGAAAATATTTTTCACAACAATTTTCATTATTCACCCAAACACTTAAAAATATTTTCCTTTTCCGGAAAATAGCATTTCCGAAAAATATGTATTTTCCGGAAAATATTTTACACAAAACAAACACAGCCTAAATTACATATTCTTTACACTCTTAATACACATATCAAATTTTATGTCAATCGAATATTATATACTATATGATCTATAAACTTATATTTTATGCATAATTTTAAACTACAAAAACTAGCAATTTATATAATTTATTGATAGCATAGCTATTGATCTTTAATTTTCTAGAAATTTTGCAAGTATGGAGGATATAAGAAAAAGATGTAATCCGATGGTGAAATTCTCAAAATTCATTTCTAAAAAAAAGATATTGAGTAAGGTTATAACCTTATATTACAACCAATTTTGTAACTAAATTTTGTCCTTTCTTTCTCCTTACATTTCCATTATTAATTTTATTTTCCTCCCTCTTTCTTCTCTAGGCTATAGACTCTCTACCCCAACAGTGTGGCTCCACACAATATATGATTACATTAAAAAAAGAAATAAACATTTTTGGCTTTTGAACAAGTTTATTCACACAACCTTCTATTATTATTATTTTCCCCTCTCCTTAGCATCTTCGTAAAATTTGTGCTAGTGTTTATTTGGGTATTCTGTAGGTTCTGTCTTTATCAAAATACATAGTTTTTAGTAGTTTTTTTTATGTTAAATATGTGACCAAAAAAAAAAACTAAAATTTAGATTATTTAAAAAATAGGAAAAAAAAAAAAAAAACTCTTGAGAATTTTTTTTTTTTTTTAATTTATTACAGAAAAAAACAAAAAGCTATCCGTCTTATACACAAAAGGCTATCCATTAGAGTTTCTGTTTAGATCAGAAGAAAAAAAAATAAAATAAAAAAGGGAAAAGAATATGACCCTTGCCGGCATTACAATACACACCTCAAATTTTGTTGTTATGTGAAGCTTTGACATGAACTTCAAAGGTTCCGTCTTGTTCTTGTCTTTAAGATTGACCATGGCCAAGCACAGAGGGTGACCAGATACCTAACCAAGCACTATGTACCTCACTTCTGTCTCATTGAAAAAACAAAGACACAGACGTTACACCTATATGACGTGTACCTCAGCTTAAACCAAGCGCTTCCATCTGCTGTTTTCTGTTTTCTGTTTTCATTATCTTTCTTTCTAACCCCCTTTTTTTTGGGGGCCAAAATACAAAACACCCTTGACATTTGGATAAGTTACAAAAACATTTTTAGAGATTTCACTTATTTCTTATAACATTTTGAGATTTTTATATTTGTCAAATTGACTTAATCAGATTAACTTTCGTCAGTTCTTATGAACAGAAATTTTGTGACTATCACGTAATTATATTAGGAAGACTTATTAAGTGATTTGTGACATTGGTCACGTGATTTTTCTGTTCATAAGAGTTAACAGATATTACTCCTGTTGATTAATTTGATGGATATGGAAACTTCAAGGAGTTAGAAGAAAGAATTGAAACTTTTGAGCGTGTTTTTGCAATTGACCAAAACCTCATTCGGTATTTTTTCAAGTAGACTTTGTTTTTTTAATTAAATGATGTCATGTACTATTTATTGATAAAACTAAAAAAATGGTACTCAATAAAAACACAAGACAAAAGACAAAAGCAGGAATTCCGTTTTGCATAGTATTTCTCATGAAAACTAGGGTCCAAGGAAGTGGGCAATGCAAGAGTCTTATTGGCTTAGTTTTGGACTGTAATGTACCTCACCTGTTCTGGAAAGTGCTGTTTGAGGATTCCTTCTTGTAAGTTGTAACGTTTCTCTTATAGTAATGAAATGCTCCTTGTTTTAGGTGGAGGAAAAAGAAAACCAGGAATCCAAATAAGAAAAACAATAATTAAAAATTGAAGGAAATTTAAATGAAAATGAAGCCAAGTGTTATTGAGGAGTTAAAGCAGAACCCAGTCTAAATCCAATTAGCACATGATGTGGCCCAATGTAGGTGTCTTTGGTTATGGTTATACTAAGCACTTCAACCTGACACAACTTGTATGTCATTTCACAACCTACTTTGGCTGTGCTTTTATGACTTCTATTTCACATATAATTAGCAAAACCGATTCAAATGTGCACAAAATATGGGACCTAATGCTAATCTTTGGACACAGGGCACTTCCACAACCTCACCAACATGACAGTCCCATTAATTAGATGGAATTTTCTGTTTTGTTCCAGTGATCACTAGATTTTTATTTATTTTGTCTAATTCTGAGCAAATTTGAGTAGGAAACTGCAGCAGTAACGAATTTTATTTTATTTTATTATTTTTTAATGAATCAGCAAAAATTTTATTGACACTAAAAAACCAAGATACAAGGCACAAGCCAAGGCATGTCTCTACAAAAGGCACATGGACATGGTGACAGAGTCACACAGATCAGCAAACAACACCCAATCTAAGACCAACCCTGCACTAAGGACAGTAATAACTAACACAAGCCAATCAAACTGCAAATACAAAAAGACATTGGGACCAACAAGGGCCGACAACTGGTTTGCAGCAGATCTTCAGTCACAGCAACTCCAGCTAATTGAGTGCATAATCAAATGCTGCTCTCAGTAGGATAGTGTGCTTTATCCCCCAATCATAGCAGTAACCGAATTTGTCGAGGTTGATGCGTCCCGCAGGTGATAATAATTTTGATTGCCAACCAGCTAATTGTTGGTAGTTGCCTAGTTGGTTCCCTCTCAACTATGAAATCAAAAGCCCTGTGCCCCCTATCAGCATTTAAAATGAAACTTCCCTTCAGCAATTCTCTTTAAACAACCAACACCATAAGAAAGACTCAAGAGTTAGAACTAATGGTCTAATTTTGAATTTTGATAGATACAGGAGAGTAATCGGGTGTGTCAGTCCATGGGATAGACCTGGAGCAAAGTTGAAGTTGACAGAGGTACCAATGTAAGTCTTGCATTATAAGACAGGATTTATTATCTTGTTTAACGGTTGCACGCAACACCTCTTTCACATGGGCGAAGACCTGAACCTATGTGAGGGGATGTTGTATATGATTGTTACACAAGATACCACCTTGTAAGACAGGGTATTGATTTGAACGATGGGGCATGCAAATTTTCTACTCATGTTTCAGGATCTACAGTTTACATAGAGAACAAGAAAATGGCGTATGAGAATGACAGTTTGACAAAATAAATTTCTTTACAAGCTTGTGCTTGAAGAAGGTTAAGAGAGTAGCATGTGTTAGTCCCCTGGAACTTCAATAAATAGTGTATTTGTGTTTACTTGTAAATCAGAGGCAAGTACACATAATCTTTGGCACATAACATTATAAATTTATAACTGTGACTGTGTGATAGGAACAAAACATTCAATATTGGATCTTTTTATTTTATTTTATTTTATTTATAGGTATTCAATGTTGGATCTTTCTCATGAAGGATCTACCAAATTGGCAGTTGGAATGCAATTGTTTGGATATTTACCATATATCAATACATTTTTTTCCTTGATAATTTGATAGTTGGGGGAGGGGAATTTGAACTTGGACATCTCCATTAGAGACACCAAAAAACACTAGTTGAGCAACAAGTCTCGTTGGAATGCAATTGTTAATATCAGATAACACTATTCATTTCACGGAAAACATAGAACACAACTTACAAAATGGTCACGCTTGGTGAATGTTTTGGATAGCAGCAGTGATGCTTTTACAATCAAATTCCATGGTCTTCATCCAGTTCTCAAAGTCTCCAATTTCCTATAACACAAACCTCACACCAACATTAAGACAAGCAAATTGACAACAATTTAGAAACAAGAACAAACAAATATAAAAATGATGAATAAGCGGACCTTGACAGCAGTGTTTATAGCACGTGTCGCAGTGAGCCATTGATTGGTCAGCTTCATGAAGCGGGAAATTGTGACTGCTAATGCTCGAATTTCATGCTCAATTCGCTTCTCGTTGATAAAGGATTCCTGCACTCCACTGTTCACAGCATCCACCAACAGATCTGAAACTCGCGCTGCATTTTGAATTGCATCTTTCTTCGCTCTCTCTGTATACATACCCAATTAAGATAAGCTCACAATATATATATATATATATATATTTTTTTTTTTTATGAGTACAAAAAAAACATATATATATTTTTGGACTGACCGGCTTGGTCACGGAGTCTGAGAGAGGTGTGGTGATGGTCATGCATTATTTGGAGCAAAGCAGCTTCCAGACCTCCTGGGTCTGCATGTTGTGCATCAAAGGAGAAAGAGGAGGACGAAGACGATGAAGGCACACGCCCATGTGCCAGTGGAAGTTGTGGTGAGTACATGCCCCAGCCAACAGAAAAATCTCCCTTCTTGGTGCCACCAAAAATTATTACTTCACCATGAAAATGCTAAAGTGAATCACGATTATTTTTGGTCATGTTTTTTAAACTACGTAAATATGAGATCATGAATTCAATAGTAAATAACATCTAATAACCGTGATATTTGACATGTGTGTTAAAAATAAAGGGAATATATAATCTAGTGGTAAAATTTTTAAAATATTAATCCAATATAAGGTTACCATTAAGTACTAACATTAAAAGAGAGCTGCAATTGTAATTTAGGCTAGTTTTTCAAAAGTGACTTTATCATGATTGTCTGGATCGGGATCTTACATAAGATCAGTGAGAGGGTCCTGTGGATCGATGATGCAACCATGGAAGAATTTGCAACTTTGCATGTGAATTCCAACTGATGTGAAAGTTGTGTGGCTCTAATGGCCTGTTTGGAAGTTTAGAGAGGGAGGAGAGTAGAGGGATGTAGAGGGGAGGAGAGTAGTGGAGAGGAGAGTAGAGGGGAATGGTTCCCATCTACCTTGTTTGGATGTTTTAAAAATTAGGATGGAACGGAGAGGAAATGATTAAAATAGACAAATTTACCCCTATTTGAAAATAGACTTGCAACATTGGTCTATGATTAATTTAGAAATGATAAATTAGGGAATTTACTTGGACAATAATTTATCTACTCTATTCTCCCTCCAAATCTCTCCAATTTGGGGGAATTAAAAATGAGGGGTTAGAGGGCGTTGAAACCCCTCCAAACCCCTCCCCCTCCTTCCTCAAAAAACTTCCAAATAAGATAATTCAATTACTCTCCCTCCCTCTACTCTACTCTCCCTCCTTTTTTAAACATCCAAACAGGCCATAAAGGTGTATGAGTCTTCTAGGGTCAAAACAGTTTTTCATTTCGATTTTTTATTTTCTCAGTTATGATCAATTTTATATTCAGGGGAAACTCTATAATTCTTGCAACTTAAGGGTATTTTGGTAATTTACTTGAGGCTAGAATCTTCTAGGAGATCCTAAAAGTATCTTAAGTTTTATTTTCTTTGGGTCCAAGTTAGTATTTTATTAGGTTTTAGTAGGAGTCCTAATACTACATATACTAGGAAGAGTCTTTATGTATATTTGTGCTCAATATATTCAAAAGAGATGGGAGTTGATTAATAAAATTTATTGAGTATTTTGAGCATAGAGGCACGTTGGCCTTTGTGGGTTCTCTTCTCTCTCTCTCTTCTCCCTCTTTTCTTCTTCTTCTTGTCTTTCTTAAGGTACTGTTCATACAGCCCCTAAACACCAAAAAAATCTCTTTTTTTCTTTTTCCTTATAATCTCAAATCAATCCCTTTCTTTTATTAATCAAAACCCTAAATTCCTACATACTTTCTTCTACCAAATAGCCATCAAACAACTCATCAAATCACCTTTAACCCTTTCTTCAAAAACTCTAAATCTATTTTCATAAGTTCTCCTAAACCTTAATCTACCACAGTCACTCGTAGACTAATTCCAAATTTGTCCTTAGTCAATCTAATCGTAGGATCAGATTAAGATTCGTAAAATTTTTCTTTATATATATATAGAAAAAAATACTAGCAATCATAATTCATAATATATGTTATAGAATCATAGGGAAAAAGTAAATTTTGATAGAAATTAATTATATATAAGGCAATAACTACAAGTACCAAATTATACAAATACATGAATAAGTGAAAATTTTCAAACTTCAAAGTGACAAGATTTCTTTTCCCCTCAAAGGAAAGATTTTCATTAAGAAAAATAAAACAGTGCAGAGACCAACGTAGAAACAACAAACTAACCCAATACACGAACCATAGGAAAAACAACCCAGAGACAGAAACAGAAGCAGAAAAGAAAACTCAATCCTTTAACATCCAATCTCAAAGCCCCATTCAGACTCAGCTGATTCACAAGAGTTGAGGGGAATTGGGAAGCCACGAGTGGACTCTCGAGAACTGGCATTCAACAGTCCATTTCGCCAACAAGTAAGCAGCCTTGTTAAAGCACCTCCTAACCCAGAAAACCTAATCCAATCACCGCTCCTAGAAGCCGCAAGCTCTCTAGAGTCTTGGCTTATTTGCAAAATATCCCAATTGGGAATGGTAGAAGGATTTTAAAGGGCAAGTAAATATCCCAAACTTTTTCCAAGTTACGAGTTCTAACGCCACAAACTTACATAATATCCCAAACTTATTCCTAAATAAAATTTCCAATATTTTTTTTTTCCCTAACTATGCTCAGCTCCAAGCAAAAATAAGTTGTGAACAACTCAGGTTAGGTGATGAAATGAACCTAGGAGCACAACAATGAACAAAATGCAACAAAATACAGCAAAACATCCCATAAAGCTACAAAGCCAAATACACAGGGCCGGCCCTTCCCTTAGGCGAGTTAGGCAATTGCCTAAGGCCCAAAATTTTAGAAAAGAACCGGGTAGTAAATGAATTAGTTTCAAATGAATTACAAAAATAATCTGGCACATCCTTTTAACCAAAAAAACAAAAATTTTGGTAAATCCTATTAAACATTGGTTCTAAACAAAATTATTGACCAAAAAACAACCAGATAAACTACAAATCCGGCCTAAGAGATTAAGCACAAATCAAAACAAATAAATCCACTCAAAACCCTAAAAATTTTACCTTTCTCTCTAGTCTCTGCTCTCCGCCTCTCTCTAGTCTCCAGTCTCTACTGTTCAGTCTGTTCTCATCTGCTCAACAGACAACAGCTCAAGGCTCAAGGCTCAGGCAAGGCAGCAAGCTTGAAGCTCCTCCGCCTGGACGGCTCTCTCTGATTCTCTGCTCTCCGCCTCTCTCAAGTCTCAACTGCTCACCTCAGCTCAGGAATCAGGTATAAAATTATAAATATTTGGGCACAGGCCCAGGGCACTCCATTTTGTTTGTCAAGAACTTAAGATAACTTTGTTTATTTGGGCCCTCCCTGGCTGGTTTTGTAACTTTTTGTTTATCACTTATCAGTTTATCATTATGGCTGCCTGGACCCTCCCTGGACTGGGCGTTAAGTTTGGGCCTTCAATTTTTTTTTTTTTTTTTTTTTTTTTTTTTTTTTGTTATAGATAGGACTTGTTTTGTGTTTTTGTTTTTTTTTCTGGGTGGGTCTTATTAATAAGTCTTGTGTCAGTGTTATGGCTGTGCTTAAATTTTTGTTATACTTGTGCTTAATTTTTTTTTTTTTATTTATATAGGTTGAGATTGCTAAAAACTTGTTATTGTTCAGTAAAACTACAACAATACTTTTTATATAAACCAGGTTTCATTTTTCATTTGCTTTATACTTGAAAGTTATTTTTTTATTTTAATCTTTATATATATATATATATATATATATTGTTTGATTAGAAATGTCTACTAGAAAATATGCATTTGGATATGAAAAAATTATAAAAAAAAAAAATTAATTGAGTCTCAAAAAAGATTAATAGATAAATTTTTTATTAGTAATAAAGAAAATATAACACAAAATTTAGATGAAAATATCACAAATGAGCAAGAAATTCACCAAAATAATTTAGAAGAAAATGATGTTCAATTTTGCAATACAACAAATCTTGATAATGAACTTCAAAATAATTTAGAAGAAAATTAAAATAATGAAGAAAAATATAATATAAAAATATTAAATAAACGTTAATTTAATTAATATATAAGTATAAAAAAGACCCAATTTTTAATTCTCGCCTTAGGCCCCAAAATGTATAGGGCCGCCCCTGTTTCCCTCTCATCCTCTCTCTACCTCAACCCACGTCACACCGTGCTCCATGGCTGACCACCAAGCTCTCCTTTTAAACCTCCATGGCCAGAGCTTTTCAAGCTCATCACCTCCAATCATGCACCACTGCCGAAACCCAGCCAAAATCAAATCATGACCACCACCACGACCAAAACCCAGCCAAAATCAAATCGTAACAAAAACCCAAAAGTCCACCAAATCACAAATCAAATCACACCCACCGAAATCAAAGCACAAAACCCACAAAACAACCAAAATCACAAAATGAAAACACTGAAAGTGAACCCATCGTTAAAAAAACATATTTTGGTTTTGTTATTATATTTTAGAAGAAGAATCATCTTGTTAAACTAATTTTAGATCCAAATTAATCAAACACATACAGCAAGAATGATAGACTGAAAGTAAAACAAAAAAAATGGTATTTTCCAGAAAAGTGTTTTCAAAAAATAGAAAGGGTAAGCAAAATATAAAAACTATTTGCTTCATAATCTTAAATAAATAAATAAATAACCAAAAATCACATACCATAATCCGGTGAAGCGTCGTGAGCTACAATTTCACTTAAGAGGATCGTCTGAGTTGAGAGGAATAGAACTTCATAGTCTTTGGTTCGACAGAACAATCTTCGATTTTCTTTCTTGACGTGGCTTTTGCTCACTCCTCTCCTGTCAGCCTGAGCGACGTATAAAGAGAAATAAAAGGAATAAGAACAAAGCACCGCATAAAAAATAAGAAAATAAAAATGGTGAGAGAAGAAAGACGAATTGAGATTAGGTGCACTGTCGTAGGCATTTTTTTACATTTTTTACTCTTTTTTCTTTTCTTTTTTTACTTTTTAACTTTCCCTTAATATATTTTATTCAATGGTTGAGATTGAAAGTTGTTTTTTCAACTTTTAATCTCAGCCATTAATTACAATTGCATTAGGGTATTGCACCTGAATCTGAAAAAGACAAAGAGACATACACATACACATACACATACATATACATAAGCACACATGCATATACATATACATATATAGGGCTGTCCAGATTCAACCGAGTACCCGACCCACCCGAAGAACCGACCGACTCGACTACTCCGGCGGGTCTTCATCACTAGAAACCGATTCTGGCGGATCGGGTTTCGGTTTTCCTCCCTTAAAATCCGAAAAACCTGAATCGATCAAAAGATTTCTAGATTCCGGCAAAATTTTCTAGAATTCGGTGAAAAAACCCAGATTCCGGCCAAAATTTCCCATAATTCGGTGAAAAACCCAGATTCTGGTGCTATTTTCCTTAGATCTTGTGAGATTTTGACCGAATCCGGTGAGATTTTAAGTCAGATCTAGCGAAATCTCAGCGAATTCGGTGAGATTTTCGCCGAATCTGGCGAAATCTCAGTGAATTCGATAAGATTTTTGCCGAATCTATGTTTTTTCTACAATTTTCTCCTCGTCCCAAATCCGACCAACCTGCTTGCCACCCGTTGATGTTCTGAATCGCCTGACCCGATTACTTTGGCGGGTCGGTGACGGGTTCCTTTTTCCTCCACCCAATTCTGGCAGGTCGGTTCCGGGTTGGGCACAAACCCAACCTGGACCGACCTGTGGACAGCCCTATACATATAAACATGCACATACATAAACATGCATAAATACATACACATACACAAACATGCATAAATACATACACATACACATAAACATACATAAATATAAGTACGCATAAATACATATACATACACATATATAAGCACACATACACATACACATACATAAGCACACATACACACACATACACATACACATACACATACAAATACACATAAACATACATACACATACACATAAATATACATATACATGAACATAGATCCACATACACATAAACACGTATAAACTCACATAAACGTAAACATACACACACATAAACATAAATATAAACATACACATACACACTCATACACATACATACATACATAAACATAAAATGAACATAAGCATAAACACATATGCATATACACATAAATATAAACATACACATACACGTACATAAACACACATACACATACACATACACATACATTTTTAGTTATTGCCTTAGGCCCCAAAATGTCTAGGGCTGCCCCTGGTTACAAGTTCCTAAAACTTATTCCTAAATAAAATTTCCAAATTTGTTTTCCTAACTAAGCTTAGCTCCAAACAATAATAAGTTGTGAACAACTCAGGTTAGGTGATGAAATGAACTTAGGAGCACAACTATGAACAAAATGCAACAAAATATAGCAAAACAAACCCATAAAGCGACAGATAAGCCAAATATGCAAATCTGAATTTTGAGACAAACAATTACACAACTTTTAAAGAAGAAGCTTGTAAAAATAGCAAAATGGTAGTACTGGAGTTTGTATTGTATATATTTAAAAAATAAAATAAAAATAAAAAATGAGTTTGAATTGCTTAAATTAGATTTTCATAATCATGATGACTAAATTTAACAAAAACCCATTACCTAGAAAACATGTACAAGTTGTTAAAAAAACTCCAAAACCCATTTTTAATTTCTCATGCAAAATGATCACCAAACAATTCAATTTTTGTCATATTGAGATCAGAAACTTAGTCCCAACAAAAGGCATGAACAACCCAATATATATAAATTCATTGAAGAGTGAACAAACCCAACAAAAAATAGTGAAAAATAAATAAATACTTACGAACTCGGAGTTGCAGCACCGGCACAGTTGTCGTCTCTCTCTCTCTCTCTCTCTCTCTCTCTCTCTCAGATTGTGCTGAATTAGGGATGTAGGGTCAGTTTTTGTTGCCCGAGCCCACAGGGTGTGGGTTAAAGGCCCAACGAACTCAGAACAATGAATTTGTAGAAAGTGGATCGAAGGTTTAGGCACTGGCCGGCCTTCACCGGGCCGGAACTATTTTATCTTTTATTGAAAGAACACTTAGACCAATTTACAACTGAGGGATGCTCCTCGGCCATTGGCCGAGGAGGCTTGTTTCCTAGGCCTCTCTTTTTCTTTTTCTTTTTTTTTTTCCCTTTTACACTTTGCTCGTATCCCTTATATATTACTTTCTTCCTCCTTCTGTTGATCATCCATTGGCCTCTCCTCTGGCTGCCTGTCCCATCAAAGGTCGTATCCGTGCTCAAGTGGTTCACCCTGATCGATGTAGCCCTGCCCGGGGGTTGCATCCTCATTAATGCAGCCAGAAGGGTTAGGTGAACGTATTAAGTGTGGAGGTGACAACTTGCTTTGGGTTTGTCCTCCACCCCCTACAACTATTCTCAGTATGCCGAGGACGAAGAGGTCCTCGGCGTGGATCCAAAGAAGAGTTTCTTCCTAAATTGACCTCGGATAGTCATCCTTCCTCGGAGTGGGCCATTTGGGCCTGGCTTGGAGTGGGCCACGGCTACACAATTTCCTGGCCCCACAATAGCCCCTCAAAATCTTGCTGCACGCATCCTCGGGCGGGGAGTAGGATTTTGACATCCTCGGCCTTACCCCTGTTAGGATTGGGGTCTATTCACCTGCCCAATGCACATTGCTGACGTTCCGGAGCACGTAACGTGCCCATTATTAAATTCAGGCGGCTCTGGGCTCCCCACGTCTAGTGAGGCGTTACCTATCCAACGGTGGGGGTTCGTTTCGCATTTATGGGCGGGAAAACCCGCATCGTTTCTCGATTCGGGGTATAAATACCCGTACGAACCGCTTCTCCCTGTTCCTCATTCATAATCAAGAGTTTCTCGTGTGTCCTTTCTGAGTCCAGTCACACTCTCACATCTTCAGCACAAAAGCTCTTTTCAGTAAGTTGCTCTATCTCTCTCTGAGCTCTCTTTCCCGTTATTCCTTCTCCTTCATTTGTCCCTTCTTAGTTCCTTTAGGTGTCAACTGGGATGGGTAGATTTAAGAAATATGTCCACACCGAAGAGACGATGGAGAAATTCGTCGCCGACTACCGGATCCCCGCCAATGTGGGTTTGAGATATAGTGAGGATGGGGATTGGCGCTTACATAAGCAAGAGGGTGAAGTGGTAATTCCCATCGCCGCCTTCCTCGAAGGGGGAATGGCGATCCCAATGGGGCCGGTGATGAGGGATTACCTCACGCACTTCGGTTGGCCCCTACCTAGTGTGGGATCAACGTCTTTAGGATTTTGGGCTATGTGGACATCCTGAATGAGAAGATGGGGCTGAGGTTGACTCACCACGACGTGAATTGGTGCTACAACCTTCAGCACCTTAGGGGCAAATCTTATTATCTGAAAACGAGGGATGACAGGGTGCGGCTCATCCAGTGCCTCCCTGAGTCCAACAAGGGGCTCAGCGAGGACTTCCTCATCGTGTCAGGGGAGTGGCACAATAGCCTTCACTGCCCAACGACAGAAGGGGTACCAGGTGGGAAAGTAGGAGTAGGAGGGGTTTTGAGTTTTCTTGCCCTTTTTCTTTTTGCTAACATGGCGGTGTTTTCCGTTTGTAGACCTGCACGCTTTTGAGCGCCACTTCCATTTGACCAATAAGGAAGATTTGCAGAAGGTGCTAAGGACGCCGGTTTACGTAAACGAGGACGACAATCAAGTTAGAGCCGCCCATTTAATCTTGGGGTATACGCCCACCCAGAAGTCGTTCCCGGTCCCAAAGCATGTCATCCTAGCCAACGATCCTCGGCTTCAGAGGATTACTGTGACCGAGGACGGATTTTCGATTCCCAAGGAGCCCTCTGACCAGGAAACTGTCACACTAGCCGTCCCCTCCTCTTCCCAACCGTTCGCTGAGGCTGCCGAGGAAGGTCCAGAGAGGGAGGAGGACCCGTTTGACGTTTTTGCTCAGCTTGATCGGTCTGAGGATCCGCCTGGGGACTTGGGTGACCCTAATCTGAGCGAAGCAGACCTCCTTGCTTCTGAAGCCCCTCCACCAACAATGGGTTACAAGAGGAAGCCCACTACCGACTTGCTGGACTTAATCGAGGGCTAGCCAGGGAAGTCCCAACAAAAACTTCCTCCTACCCCACCAAAGACTAGGTCGACTTCTGCTCAGCAGAAGCTCCCTCCTCCTCATCCTCAAACACGCTCGCCCTCTCGGTCTGTGCCTGTCGCACCTAAGAAGAGGAAGGACAAGGGCAAGGGGCCTATAGAGGAGAAGACGGTGCCTTCGCAGGAGGGGGACACTACTCTGCGGCCGTCCAAGCAGCTAAAGATAGGTGGTAGGAGTCCGGATAGGCGGGTCGCCGACACCACCTCGCCCGAGGCTCAGGCCTGGCTCCCAGCCCCGATGCTCCGTGGGGAGCCCTTGAGGGATAACACCTCCCTCAGGGACTTCAACGAGGGCGAAGGTACGCGCGTGGCCGATGCACTGGAGAGGAGCCTGCTGCTCCCGGCAGACATGGCGGAGCTTAACTCTTTGACGAGTGAGCAGGTCTTCCTCAGCCTTAAGCGATATGTGGGGATGGTAAGGGCTTTAGCCTCGGATCTTCTCCCATTCTTTTTCTTTTATTGGGCTTATAGCACGTTGGTTATTCTGGCAGGCTATCCAAGCTATCTTTGCGTTGGAGGGGGCGGCAAACGACCAAAAGGAGGCCCTTAAAAAGGAGCGCGACTGGCGATACCAGGCCACCGGGACTCTGAAGAATTCCGAAGCTGACCTCGTCAAGGCCCGAGAGGCTTTGAAAGAGGTGACCCGGGAGCGGGACAATGCGCTGTCTGGTCTTGAGGGCTCCCAGACCCAGGCCACGGAGCAGACGAGGCGCCTAAGCGAGGCGGAAGAGCAATTGCAGATCGCGAGGGATCTGATCACTAACCTGCGGGCTGACGTGGCTAAGGCCGAGGGGGCTCAGAGGGTGGCAGAATGGGCTAGAGACCAGGCTCAGTGGGCCAAGGACGAGGCTGACCATGGCAGGGAGATGGCCGAGCGTGCCAAGGAGGAGGCTGAAACCGTAGCTTATGCTGCTGGGATGGCTGCGGTAGAGGCCCTATACAAGGCTCAAGTCCCTGGGGTGTGTAAGTGATACTGTTCCCAAGTCTGGGCTGAGGCCCTCAAACAAGCTGAGGTGGAGGCCATGTCAGACCTATGGAAGGCTGAGAGCGTGTATTACCCGCCTGCTATCCGCGAGGCTGCCCCTAATGGTGCTGATGCTGGGGAAATCGTTGAAGAGGTGGGGGCTGCTGAATTGGGGGAGCGTTCGAGCGAGGAGGTGCCCCAAGTGGTAGTAGAGGTCTCTTCCGATGATCCAGCCCCCACCACCGAGGAAGCAGCTATTCTCGCCGCGCCTTTGCAGGCCGCCCCCTCAGGCCAGGGCCCGGAGGAGTCGGAGGTTGCCCTTGTCCATCCTGATCAAAAGGAGTAGGCTCTCTAGCGCCTCGGCTCTTGCCACACCATTTTATCTTATTTTGTTGTGCTTCTTCCTTTATGTACTGTGGCTCTTGCCATGCAACTTTTATGGACTAGTTATCGTAAAGTAAATTTATTTTCCCTTTCTGCTTATTTCAATTGCTTATTTGTGTGTGCGCTGCCTGCTTTCCCTCTTTTCCTTTGATCGGCACGATTTTAGCTTGAGTTGTATGTCAGCCGATTGTGGCAGCAATGATGAGATGTTGAGAGTACGTATGCATGGGCAGCCCTCTTGTGCCTCAAGGGTTAGGTGGGACTTGATCATTTCCTAACTTGGGATATGTTGTAGTTAAGTCTCCCCGTTGGTCTAAATCTGAGGATCAAGCAGTGATCCTGCTCTGTCTAGCCCCCAGGTGTAGCCGAGCGGTTAGTTTCCCCATAGGCTCGAGTCCGAGGACCATGCAATGCCTTGGTTCTGTCTAACGCTTTCATTTCTCTGTAAGTATCTAGTTTCCCCATAGGTTTGAGTCCGAGGACCATGCAATACCTTAGTTCTGTCCAGTACCCAGGTATAGCTGAGCGGTTAGTTTCCCCATAGGCTTGAGTCCAAGGATCATGCAGTACCTTGGATCTGTCTAACGCTTTCATTTCTCTGTAAGTATCTAGTTTCCCCATAGGTTTGAGTCCGAGGACCATGCAATACCTTGGTTCTGTCCAGTACCCAGGTATAGCTGAGCGGTTAGTTTCCCCACAGCCTTGAGTTCGAGGATCATGCAATGCCTTGGTTCTGTCTAACGCTTTCATTTCTCTGTAAGTATCTAGTTTCCCCATAGGTTTGAGTCCGAGGACCATGCAATACCTTGGTTCTGTCTAGTACCCAGGTATAGCTGAGCGGTTAGTTTCCCTATAGGCTTGAGTCCGAGGACCATGCAATGCCTTGGTTCTGTCTAACGCTTTCATTTCTCTGTAAGTATCTAGTTTCCCCATAGGTTTGAGTCCGAGGACTATGCAATACCTTGGTTCTATCTAGTACCCAGGTATAGCTGAGCGGTTAGTTTCCTCATAGGCTTGAGTCCGAGGACCATGCAATGCCTTGGTTCTGTCTAATGCTTTCATTTCTCTGTAAGTATCTAGTTTCCCCATAGGTTTGAGTCCGAGGACCATGCAATACCTTGGTTCTGTCTAGTACCCAGGTATAGTTGAGCGGTTAATTTCCCCATAGGCTTGAGTCCGAGGACCATGCAATGCCTTGGTTCTGTCTAACGCTTTTATTTCTCTGTAAGTATCTAGTTTCCCCATAGGTTTGAGTCCGAGGACCATGCAATACCTTGGTTCTGTCTAGTACCCAGGTATAGCTGAGTGGTTAGTTTCCCCATATGCTTGAGTCCGAGGACCATGCAATGCCTTGGTTCTATCTAACGCTTTCATTTCTCTGTAAGTATCTAGTTTCCCCATAGGTTTGAGTTCGAGGACTATGCAATACCTTGGTTCTGTCTAGTACCCAGGTATAGCTGAGCGGTTAGTTTCCCCATAGGCTTGAGTCCGAGGACCATGCAATGCCTTGGTTCTGTCTAACGCTTTCATTTCTCTGTAAGTAGGGGTTTGTCTTCGGACCGCTTCATCGGAGATGATTCCTCTTCGGGTTGGGTTATGACCCTTCACGTGGCGTTCTGTTTCGCCTCTAGCTCGAGTTCCATCTTTTTCATTTACGAGGCATCCTTTGGCAATTCGTTTTCCGCGCTTTGACATTTCGGTGCGCGAGACGCGCCCTCATTAATGTCCTTGTGAATTAGCACACATCCAGCGGTCTACGGCCCCTCGAAATTTGGTAGCTCCGTGATTAGCACTATTGACAACTCTCTTTTCGAATTCTGCGTGGATTAATTCTCACCAACATTTATCTTCTATATAAGACTCTTCGGGGGGAAGGTTTCTTCACTCCATGAACTCCCAAACTCAATTAGAAACGCGTCCCTTCAATTTCCCTAGCCCCTTCAATAACCCCGTCAGGATTGTGGCCGGAGTTGGAGGACATGTGGCGGCTTTGGGCAGGTGTGAGGACATCCGGGCCAAGGGCCGTCGTGACTGCAGCCCCTACTATGTTTCCGGCGCGGCAGAGTTTAGGCGTAACCCCGATAGTGCCATGCATGGTGGCCCAGAGGGGTGTCGTTAAAGTACCTAATGTCTCTTTTCGGAGCGCACTCCCGACGGAGGAGATGCGCGAATTCATGTCATGGCTAGTGCCCGAGCGTTGTCGTCTCCAACGGCCAACGCTCGTGAGGGTTGGAGAGAATCAAAGGAACATTATGAGGGAGGGTGTCCCGGTGCGCCTGCATCTGCTCCTCGCTTTGTTCAAGCTCCGCCGCACCAGACAAAGAGTTGCTGGTGGCCTTGAAGCGAGCCAGCCTCAGCCCCCTTCCCCCCTCTTATTGTCAAGTTCTCCTATTCTCTTGGCGCCAATAAGAGCACGGGTTGACACTTCCTTCTAGCTAGTTCTAGAATCGGTCTGCCTGGGCCTCTGATTGTAGGATTAGCTTGTAAATTTGTTTGTAAAACACGTCTGTCTGAGCCTCTGATTGTATTTTGTACTTTTCTTTTTATGAAATAATATCAAACTTTCTTTCTTTGCTGTTAAATCTTCTACTTTTCTGCGACTTTTTTTTTTTTTTTTTGATACGTCGCCAACCTTCTGTGAAGTGATCACTTAGAACGATCGCCGGTTGCACTGGCCAGCGCACTAATCCTCCCTACAGAAGGCGCCAATTGTAGGGTCAGTTTTTGTTGCCCGAGCTCACAGGGTGTGGGTTAAAGGCCCAACGAATCCAGAACAATGAATTTGTAGAGAGTGGATCGAAGGTTTAGACATTGGCCAGCCTTCACCAGGCCGGAACTACTTTATCTTTTATTGAAAGAACACTTAGACCAATTTACAACTGAGAGACGCTTCTCGGCCAATGGCCGAGGAGGCTTGTTTCCCAGGCCTCTTTTTTTTTTTTTTTTTTTTTTTTTTTTTTTCCTTTTACACTTTGCTCATATCCCTTATATATTACTCTCTTCCTCCTTCTGTTGATCATCCATTGGCCTCTCCTTTGGCTGCCTGTCTCATTAGAGGTCGTATCTGTGCTCAAGTGGTTTACCCTGATCGATGTAGCCCTGCCCGGGGGTTGCATCCTCATTAATGCGGCTAGAAGGGTTAGGTGAACGTATTAAGTGTGGAGGTGACAACTTGCTCTGGGTTTGTCCCCCACCCCCTACAACTATCCTCAGTATGCCGAGGACGAAGGGGTCCTTGGCATGGATTCAAAGAAGAGTTTCTCCCTAAATTGGCCTCGGATAGTCATCCTTCCTTGGAGAGGGCCATTCGGGCCTGGCTTAGAGTGGGTCACGGCTACACAATTTCCTGGCCCCACAAGGGAGTTTCGGGATTTATTTTTATTAAAAAAAAAGTCTATTTTTTCTCATTTTAATGGGCTGGGCTGGAAAAAAAAAAAAAAAGACTCAGCAAGGCCCTTTTTTTTCATAAAAAAGTTTAGTTTCAAAGCAGGTTTTTTTTGGTCATATGACTTTTCTATTAAATCATTTGATTTATTTGAATAATAAGTATGAGTAATTTTATATAAATTGTAACATAGTGGATTAAAGAAGATTTAAAAAAAAAAAAACTGATTTGGAGCTCATTTTTGTCTTTTTCTCAATTTGGGCTTGAAATTGGAGGCCCAATAACTATACCATAACCTATTTAATCCCATGTAGTTGGATAGTGTAGAATCTCAGTAGTTTTGGTTAGGTGATCCCATTGCAATTCTACATCATACTCAATTCTATATCAATATGGATCGATTCAAGGGGTTATGATTTAGGATTGTGATTTTGACGACATTAAATTTTTGAGGAATGTTAAGGACACATCTAAATTCACACTCTGTTTATATATCAACTCTTGCTTAGATTTCAACATTTTCACATGGTCCACTATGTATATTTTGAAAATGTTGAAATCCTATTAAGAATTGACACATAAACAGAGTGTGAATTTGAGTGTGGCCCGTGTGGGAATGAGTGTGTCCCTAAAATTTCTCTAAATTTTATAATTGCATCCCTATCACATTTATGTTTTGTATTAGTATCGGTGCTTTTTAAATAATCTCACATTCTCATTCATTTTTTAGTCTAATCTAAACCCATCTGGGTCAGCTCATGGACGCAACATATTGGAATTGGGATGCCCATTGGGATGCCCAAGCTTTGACATGTCAGGTCCAATAGCTAAAAGTATGGCCTTCAGTGGTTGAATGGGCCGAATGGAAGCCCAATTTTATTGAGCCCTAGCGTAAAGTAAGATGCAAGGCACGCACCCAAGTGAAACAAATCTGATTTGGTCGCCGAGAGAATGGATCCAAAAAAGGAAAAAAATTACAGCAGGTTTTAAATTCATGCGGTGAATATATAAAAATATTATTGGCGGTGCGTTCATATTGGAATTGATAATATTCTAGCAACTTAGAAATTGTAAAAGTGAAAAAATTATGTGTCTAAACGAAAAATGATCTTGACATTTAAAATAGATCTATTTTATGGTTTAGATTATATATTACAAATTTAAATGTGAATTCATTGCCATATCATTTTAAAATCTTAAATGATGTGGTCATGTGATAATCTATATATTGTTAGAATCATAAAATAAAATGTTAACTGTGAAATAAACTGATCTCCATTTGAAATGGAGAGGCATGAACTTATACAATAGAGGGACAAGGAGATAACAAGTAATAATGGACTAGTCTAGTACTCTCCAACTCTTTTGCCCATTAATTTGTAGAAGGGTTTCCTTTTTTTCTTTTCCTTGAAAATAAAAATATTTGTATCCAACTTTGTGTTTTCAGACACAACAATAATAACAACAAAATCTTAATCTCAAATTTTGTATAGATTATACATGTATTCGGACAAAAAGTAAGTATATTTCTTTGTACACTTGTTTAATGCAAGTGTTATAAATCATTAAATAAGCATAGAATACATATTTGCTACTACCAGGGCCTGCCCTAGGCCTAGGCCACCGCCTAGGGCTCCCTACTAGAGGAAGGCCCCAAATTTTGGGCAAAAATTGATATATTTAAAAAAAAAAAATTTGGAGATATTGAAAAAAAAATTAGTTTTATAATTTTTCTCTACTTTTAAGAAGTCCCAAAGTATTGAGTAATACTAGAGATAATACAACTTTAAATACATGAGTCTTATAAATAAAGTAATGCTATAATTTTACAAACTATTTTACAATATTTTTACAAACTGTTGTTGTGACAAACTTCTTACTAGTTCTTATTTAGGCCCACCGATAACATCACTTTTTTATTATTATTTATCTATAGTCATTCATCACATTATCAGTTTGTAAAAGTTTTTGTAAAAGAATTTGTATCTTTAACATTTTCCCTTACAAATATATGTATCACTAATCGCAAGAAATAATTCAGATAGGAAAATGTTAGAAATATTATTAATTTTACTTGAAAATTTTACAAATTAATGTGACAATTAATATGATATGTGGACGTCAATAACCTATTAAATGTATTTTTGAATTATTTTTTGTGATTAATGATACATTTTTGTAAGCCTTATGTTGTAGAATTTATAATATCCATAACATCATTCATTCAAATACTTGTTTCTTATCTTCTTGAAGTGTCACAAAGCGCATTCATTTCTATATCGTTTGAAAGTTTTTTTTTAGTAAAATTTATTATAATTTTAGCATTTTTCCAAAAAAAAAAAAAAAAGCATATTACAAAATAAAAGGAATAGATTTTTGTTATAAAGAAATTATGATATTAAATACTAGTTAAGTATTATTTAAATGATAACAAAAAAATCTCATTTATATATATCGTCTTAGACCTCCAAATTTTTTAGGCCGCCTTAGCTACTGCCTCATATCATTTTCACAAACCTAGAAAGTAAAAGAATGATTAAAAAGAGGGAACCAAAAGAAAGAAGAACTTGTCAATCTTTTCACAAACCAAGCAAGAGATCTGTTTTTTTTTTTTTTTTTTTTGACTTAATCTATCATGCTTTCTATAGTGTAATTAATCCACATAATTATAAGTTAACTATCAAGTTTAATAAATTTAAATTGTGATATATGGTAGGCCTATATTTATTTTAACACTACTTCCTTTTTAAAACGTTTTATGATAATTATAATTCGGTCTTGTCAACATGTATTAAGTTATTAACCTGTCTCTTTCTCAAAAAAGAAAAGAAATGAAAAAGAAAAAGATATTAACCTGTCTAGGTTCCAAGAATGCTGTTTTTAACAATTAAAAAATGAAGAAGAAGAAGTGCGTATCAGAAAAGAAGAAGAAGTAAATAAATACATCAGCAATGATTTTTTTTTTTGAGGGGGCATACATCAGCAATGATGAGGGAGGAATGCCTACTCAATCAATAGTTATATAAAATAGAGAATAGTTATATTCACAACATTTTCATCATAAATTGTAGATGGTAAGTTATTATTGGTTCTAATTGGAATACCAATAATAACCTATAATAATCTATCGTTTAGAATTTATTGTAAAAATATTATAAACAAAACATTTTTTTTTATAAAATATGTATAAGCATACGTATATATGTAACTCAAAACATAAATTATAATAATAATAAAAAACTTTGGCAAAGAAAGTCAATTTTGATTTATTAAACTTTAGAATTTTAATTATATTTTCGAGCAACCTACGTACAAAGATGGAAAAAGTGAGCACGTCATCTGATTTTAACAATTTAGTTTTATCTAACAAATTTTTCCTGGCCTAGTAGTAATTTCTCCCTAGGCTATATATTAAAGAATGAGGTTTTTTTTTTTTTTGGGAAAAATCCTTTATGCTCTGATCGTATCTCACACGTCCTGCGTCCTGACGCAAGAGATGCTTTCTCATTGTTTTGCTATAATTTTCAAACTAAAACCATCAAGTAATTGCTAGAAAAGCAAATGAATTAAGCCATAAACCTAGGTTCATCTGTCTTACTTTTTTTTATATAAAAAAAAGAGTTTGTTGACTCCTACCATATCTATAATAAAGATTACATCGTTAAAAAAAGATAATGTTAATTGTTAGGTGAGTAACGTGAATTAGATTATATAAGATCCTCTTTTTTAATGTCTTCATTAACTATATTACTCTTATTATTATATAGAATAATAATTATGATCATGCATGGGTTTAGGTATATATATATATATATATAATCTTCTCAAACCCAGCACATTGTTAGAAAGTCAAAACCTAACTCCAACAGTTTGAGCCTTGTTTTACAAAGGGTCTGTTTAGAATCTGCTTATTTTACTAAAACTGAAATTTTTTTGTTGAAAGTACTGTAGATAAAAGTAAATGTTAGTTAAAATAGTACAATGAGATTTATGAATAGTAGCAAAAATAAGCTGAATAGTGAAATAAGTTGGCAAAAACTAAATTAGCCAAATATACACAAAATTTGAAAAATCAGCTTTTATCGTACTAGTTGGTGATATAGGAGATGAGGACAGTGATAAACAACAGGATTAATCTTGTACAGTAAACTTGATTATAGATTATGTAGAAGTAGAAATATTTTAATGCCTTTATTATATCCATCTAGCATCGAATGCAATAACTTGAGTCAAACTGTGATAATTTCATTTTAATTCAAACTTTAGGGGATCAAACTTAACAATTGACAGCTTATGGACTAAATTGTTATAAAACCCAACCACATGTGGGTAATTATAATTTTCCTTTTTTACGTAGAACAAAGTTGTTTATGAATATGTCGAGTATAATTCAAGAAAATGCTTGCTTATTGTAAAGACATTGCCTCAATTGTGTAAATATTATCCACTTTAGAGCCTATACCCCTCACGGTTTTCAAACTTTAGAGGACCAAACTTAATAGTCAAATCGTGATAATTTCATTTTAATTCAAACTTCGGGAGATCAAACTTTTTCAAACTTTAGGGGATCACACTTAACAATTGACAGCTTATGGACTAAATTATTATAGGACCAAACCACATGCAATTAATTATAATTTTCCTTTACTACGTAGAACAAAGTTGTTTATGAATATGTTGAGTTTGATTCAAGAAAATGCTTGCTTATTGTAATGACTCTGCCCTAATTGTGTAGATATTGTCTACTTTGAGGCCTATATCCCTCACGGTTTTGTTATCCTTCAAAGCACACAGAAATAAGGAAAATGACTCTACACACTAAAGGGAGATCACTCCTTATAAAGATATCAAGTTAATCAAGTAACTTGTGAACAATTTCAAGTTAGTTTGACTAGAAAATGAACTGAGCTTGAACTCGACTCATGTTTCAAAATTAAATTAAATAAACAAACCTAAACTTTAAATACTTGGTTCAGCTTTGCTTGCTTACAACTCTAATTTTATGGAGAGAGAAAGAGAGGTTGGTTATTATATCTCGAATTATGTTTAAGTTGTATTATCACTAAATAATTTTCTATTTAGTGTGTATTTCAACAAATCTATTATGATATTACATTTTCATTTTATATCTTGTGCTATTGTGCGCTTGTAAAATTTGAAGATGATAGGAGATTAATAACTATCTTATTTATTTAATGTTTAAATAGTAAATAATATGTTATTTAACATGGAATTTGATTCAACTTTTTTTTAAAATATTTAAAATTATACATATATCTAATAGTAAATAATATGCTATTAACATGGAATTTGATTTGTGCACTAAAACTAATGAGAGTATATAATCTAAAATTAAGATTTTAAAAATATAAATTTGTAAAAAAAATATTGAATAATGTAACAATAATTAAAAGTTTTATAAACAGGATGTAACTTTTTCATGCATGTTCCTCATATCATAAACAAAATTAGTTTTTCTTCCTCCACAAAATAGGTTCAGGTTAAGAAAATGCTGCCATGCACTTCAATTTTTAAGAAACATAAATGAAATAAATAAAGAAATTCTGGCTGTTCATACAGCACAGTGCAATGACACTGGAGACTCCAAGGAAACAAAAAACACATGTCAATTTTTTTGGGTTGATCTAGAGTGTCATAGTAAGAAAATATAATATATTTTTTTCTCTCTCTTTAAATTTCATAATTTTGAAGTCATTGCCTTTGCTTCATGGTGCTGGAACTTTTAAGAAACACATGATCTTGACCAAATTAAAGAAAATTGGACAATAGCTTTGCTGGACTATCTTCCAGTATGAAACCTATTAAATAATTGCTGGTCCATTCTTCACAAAGAAAATCTCATGAAAAATATAATCTATGTGCTAATCTACAATATTGACAAACCAATAATTATTTATTATTATTTATTTGTTTGTTAATTTGTTTTGTGGTGAGATTAATGCCGTGTTCAAATCTGATGTTTGCTAATTAATTATACTTAAATGAACTGGTTTAGACTTTAGACAGTAATATGAACAAGCAAAGACTCTAATTAAATAAATAAATAAATTGATACAAATTTTAACATTATTATATTGCCCCATTTATAAAAAATGGCAGAATTATAAGTTAACTAGTAACTACACATATATGTTAAAATATGATGATGGCATTGATCGATATGCGCGCAAAGTTTTTTTTTTTTTTTGATTGGGTATTTTATTTTATTGTTAATATGATAATAATAATAATAATAATAATTACATTACTTGTTCTTGTCAATAAATATCCTATATAGATTATTAAAATGCTGAATAAGAAATGTTAATAGTTTTGTATATTTAGCTTATTTGCACGTGCTAGTGCGAGGAAGAGGGAAGAGGCATATTTTGTACACCGGATTCGTGCACTTTCATTATTTTACTATACAAGTATCGTAATATGTAGCTCAAAAAATTATAAAATAAAAGGATCATGGTACCCAAAATGGAAAAGAAAAAAAAAATGAAGGGAAATTAAGAAGTCAAATTTGATTATGGATTCCGGTTATCTCAACTGGTAAAGTTTTTGATAGTTGATTCAAGTTGAATAATAGATTTGAGGTTCAATTTCCGGTCCTACTTAACATCAAAAACCGACCGATGTCTTGATCTGATAACAACTAACACAATCACTAAAAATGAATATCATAGGTTGATCTGTGTGTATATATATATATATATATATTTAAAGTCAAATTTTATTAATAAATTGCTAGGAATTAGAATACAATTGTTACTGCCCGTAACGTCTTGGTAGCAAAGTAGAATAATCATTAAATGGATGTTGTCGGTTTAAATCTTATTAAGTATTATTCTAAGGATCAAATCTTAATCAAATAAACTATTCTTAATGTTTTAGGTTGAAATCTTAATGCTTACAATAAAATAATGTATTATTTTAGTATTGTATACAAATCAGGATCAAATCTTAATCAAATAAAGTAATCAAGTTCTAGATGGTTTTAGGGTGGTTTTGTTCTGCCTCAATATTTTTTTTGAATCCAACCTATAGCATAAGTGCTAGAGAAGCAATTCAATCAAACCCATTGTTAAAGCCATCAACCAAACCTGATCTTAAAGAATAATTCAAACAAAAAACTTTTTTTTTATTAAAAAAGGTTATAGAAATATATAGTTCAATAGTATTAAAAAAGAGGAAGATAATAATATCAATTGTTTTAAATGAGTTCATAGTATAAGATGCTATTTTTAATGTTGTAGTAGTTGTAATAATAACTAAGGAATAAGTTCATGCATGGGATTCAGATGGTGAATTACTCAAACCCAGCACTTTTATCTGAAGGGGTAAAAACCCGAACTAAAAGAGTCTTGCTATGTACGTGTTTGAAATCCGTTTTCACCATATATAGTCACGGGTGACGATGTGGTATAATAGCAATATTTCGCATAAACTTTATTATTTTTAATGAGTGATTTTAGGGATATTAAAAATATTATTATAAAAAATTACTCCCTCCGTCCCATTTTTTTTGTCCTCTATTCTATTTTGAGATGTCCCAAAATATTGTCCTATTTCTAAAAATAAAAGTCATTAATTTACTAATGTTCCTATTATACCCCTATTAATTTACTAATTCAATTTTTTAATACATTTTTTTAAGGGTAATTTTGGTAACTTATACATTTTTAAAAGGTAGACAAGATAATAAATGATGTTCCCTTAAAAAGTTTGACTTTTCAAACAGGACAAAAATATTGGGACGGAGGGAGTATATGTTTACATTTATTGTTTGTATAAAATGTACAAAATTGTATGCATTTGCATAAGCAGTATAAAATATTGTACTCTGTTCATGTAAATATGTACAAAGTACAATATTATACACATTTATTTAGTTTACAACTTAAATTGAACATGAATAGTAAATGTAAAAACATAATTTTGCTATTATTATATGGATCATGTTAATGGATATCTTTCAGGAAATTGTTAATAAATCAAATTAGAAAAGTTTTAACATCATTTTCATAGGAAATATAAAATGCAATCAGAAAAATTAATTGTTTTATCAATTTTGAATAAAAATTTCTATTGTTCTTAGCTCAAAATTTCGAATAAAATATATCTAAAAATGGTTCCTAAACCAATGCCCTTAGAGAATTTGTTAACATTTTCCTTAATATAAGTCTTTTAAACTAAATTTTCATTTATTGTTAAAAAAAAAATTCTAATATTTAATTATTATGTTTTTGTAGTGAATATTTGTTACATTCAATACATACGTGCTTTTATAAATAAAATAACACATTGATAATAAATTGAAGATTTTTTTTATTTTGAGGATTTAAGATTTTCTTAATTATATATGTGGAAGTGGACGGTTTAAGACTTGATTTTCTACAGCACGGGATACCTAATAAGACCTTAAACTGAAAATAGTTTAAAGGATTCAATATCATCCTGCCAAGTTTTTCCTCTATTTTTTTTTTCTTGCTAGTTTCAATTTGATCATTTCCATTAAATAAGTGCTTCAATTCTCAACACATGGACTACCCACCATATTTATTATATTTTATAAAACCAAAGCACCCAAAAGAAAAAAAAAGGAAAACCAATTGGCTGGTTAATGTCTCAAGCAAAAGATTATTCTTTTCAGATTGCAGAAATGCTGGCATGCATTATGCGTTTTAACAATTTAAGTTAGTTAAACTTGATTAATAAGTTTCCTTCTTTATTTTTTTCTTTTTTTTTGGGGTAATAATTAATAATAATAATAAGATTGAAGACACGACGTGCATAATGGTGCAACTTATGTAAGACTAATTAAGAACACATAATGGTCATGAAAAAAGAAAAAAAGAAAAAAAAAGAAAAGAAAGACAGTAACTTTTCTGGGCTATCCTCCAATCATATGGGTTTTGTTTACTTTATAGACGAAGTGTAACACTTTTCTTGATCAATTCACAAATGTGAACAGTACGTATAAATTTACAAGTCGTGCGCAATTAAAACAAAGAAAATGTAAGATCTTCCTGGCTTCAAAGCTTGGTTTTAACGATCTCACCAAACTTTGTTCCAAACCTAGACCAATTCGAATGACTTGGTTTTGATATTCATGACAACGTTTCTTTGGCACTTTGGCAGTATAATAATACCACAATAATATATCTGTGAACAAAAATTTTTCTATTTTGTGATTGAAAGTTGCTGTTGACAATAACAGCCATGCACACATCAGGGAAATTTTGAAATGAATTTCCAGTTCTTGAAAGTCTAAAGATTTCAAGCCACTGGAGAAGATACATGGTTCTGTGTTTAATCACCTACATATATTGTGGAATAACTTACATATTTTCTATCTACCACTTCTAGAGGAGCTTCGTATATTTGCTTGCATGTTCATGCCTAACTGTAAATCCAAGGATTTATAGCTTTGCTTAGAAGCAGGCAAGGCTGAAGGCTTAAAGATATTAGGCCTATTCTCTCTGGACCTGTCACTATGTGTTAAAGTGAAGCTACATGAATCTTGTTGGAAAGAGACTTGAGCAGGTACAGCATGCCACTTTGATAACTGAGAGCCATTAACATGAGCATCTTGATCAAAGGGATTATTGAAACAAATCTGAGATTCATCATAGACTGTGAACTCTGATGAGGGACTGTAAAACCAAGGAACAGTACTGTTGCCATTAGAATTAGCAAAGGCTTGGCTGTAAGGTTGAAGGTAACAGTTGAGGCTGGCTTTCCTTGCTTGAAGCTGCAACCTTTTCTTCTTCATCCTCTCCTTCTTATGGGCATTTTGGTGACCTCCTAATGCTTGTGAGTTTGCAAACTCCTTGAGACAATATTGGCACTCGAACTTCTTGTCATCAAGGCCCCCAATTAAGCTCCTTTCCTTGGAAAGTTTCTTCTCTCTTTCAGATGAAACTGTTGTTGTTGATGAGTTTACACTTTCATCCCCTTCTGCTGAGCCTTTCATGTTGCTCTCATCATTCTTACTAGGTGTTAACTCAACCCCAAATAATTTGAGCTTCTTCTCTGCATTAGAGCTAGCAGAATAGCCATTTTCTCTATCCCATGTTTGAGATTGGAAATGATTAGAGTTAGAATTGGACTCAACCTTTGCCATCACTCTCAAGACTAGAAAAGATTAAAAAAGATATTTGTAGTAGTACTGATACACCGATTAGTTGTTTGGCTTCTCTTCCTTTTATAGTAACCTCTATGGTTTCCAACGATGCATTGCATCTCAAGTTTAGATTTAATATATAATAATAATCATCATGAATGGCACAAGCATAACCAAGGGTCAATAAAAATGTAATATAAAAGAAAAGTCAGATCAGAGAAGCCGTCTCATGCAATATTGGTATAAAAAAAACTCTTTCTTCTTTGTGATGTTGTTGTATATACACTCCAACTTTACCTATCAAAGAGGATTCAGTGTGTTTAATTAACAAGTAATTCCATGGTCTATAAGCACTTAAAATAATTTAAGACATGCAATTATGCTACCACTTGGAAATTTAAAACAAATATTCCATGCTTTAAAAGATTGCTAAAGTATTATATTAATACCAAAAAGTCAAAGAAAAAATGGGGATGCAATCACCTGGAAGGAAGGGGCTCCAACTTTGCAACAAAATTCTCACTGTACTTCAATGCATATCTATGATTTTTCATTTTTTTTTAACTTTACAAATCAATGAGTCAGTGGATTCATGTATTGCCCTCTATCAAAGCCTAATCATATAATATATAGATAACTACATAAAAATTATAAATGTGGGTGCCAAGTCCTATCTACTACAGTCTACAGCTTCACATAAAATCCTATAAAATTCAGAGTTCTGTAGAAAATGTGAATAATCAGCACTTGATGAAGCTTCCTTTGTAATTATCCCTTTAGGTATACTTAATTAAAAATATAAAGCCCAAATTAAACATGTCTATCTTGACCATGTTTGAAAAATGCTCTTAGAATAGTAACTGAGATTAGTTGCTAGCTAACAAAGGAATATAAGAAAGTGGGCAATGATGTAAGCATATATACTAATAAGGGTCTTCAATGAGATCTGGGCATATCTTCTTAGAGCAGGCAAAGCCTATAATTTATACCCAAAAAGCATATTTTTTAAGGTGAATCAAGTCATCAACTAATATTTTTGTATAATTAAGCAAAGCATTTGTAATGGACAGTTGTTCTAGTTGGACCCACTTTTTTGTGGGTTTGGGGACAATGTTACAAACTATTGGATTGTGTTGTTATTCCATTGTCTCTACCCAAGATCTTTCAAGTGGTGGACTTCTTCATCCAATAGATCTCTCATGCTAATCAATTCCCACTCCTTTTTCTTGTCTTTTTTAGTGTATTCAAATTAACTTTTTCTTGCTTTGGAGGAAGAATTCTAAGGAGGCATGCTGTCATCAAGCATTTCACTATCCTAACATGTGGAATAAAATGAGGCCATAATAAGAGGTGAGATTGGATTTTTGGTGGCTTGGGTGGGTTGGTTGGTTGGTTTGATTGATTGATTTCAGCTATAATTTCATTTCATTAATCCACTGATTGATAAAGAGGATCATATGGTGGCCCCTACCATAAGCCACCCCTGAACACATGTCCCTATCTACTCTAATTTGCTTCTCTTCTGGACATTTACCACAAGAATTTTCTTATTTTATGGAATTCCAGAGAATGCCAATATTGACTGTGGCAAAAAATATTATAAATTATTTATCTTGTAAACAAGAGAAGGCATGCGCTGATATATAATAATTATCTCATTGATCTGGTATATGTATTATTTTTCTTCTAACACGTCTTATATAATTACTGAACTTATATGTTGTAAAAGAAATAATGTATATTTTGGATGCACATTTCGTTAATATGACGAACCTATGACATGTCATGTTCTTATTTTGAATCTGTAGCTGAGATGTGAAATTTCCCCTACCAATCCACCTTCTGTTAATGGCCCTTGTACTCCAAACAACTGCATGCAAATCTGCAAACTATAATATATTGAATCAATTGGTGTAAATGGGTTTTAAGAAATTTATGCATCATTCCCTCTAGGCTCTAGCTGTCTAGCATTTTAAATATAATAAGGATAGTTTATGTGACAAAGTTTATCACACCCATGTTCTCAATACTTATGCATTGACTATTAGACATTATTTTAGTGAGAAAAAAACAGTTAGTAGCAATATTAGTCCCATATGATCCCCCAATTACGTGAGGGTGGTGAAAGAAGTGTAAAAGGCACTTCAAATATTCATATCTAAGTGGTACAATAGAATACATGCCACCTGTCAGCCAATATACTAAGAAAAATCGGAAAACAATTAGGAATAAGTCAAGCGGAATAACTAACAGAACTGGAAAAAAAAAATCATAAATAAACTCTAATAGGACAATAGAATACACGCCACTTGTCAAGCATCATATACTTAGGAAAATTGAAAAACTATAAGATAAGGAAAAACACTAGAAGAATAATAAGAATATCTATAATAGTACCAGGGAAAAAAAAAATTAATAAACTCTAATAGGACAAAGACATAGTAGTACAAGATTGACCAAACCAAATTTACAACTACCGGTTTTGTGGAGTGAAGAGGCTCAGATCCTCAACAATTAATTAAGACTTAATTAAGAGTTCACTTTGCAGATACCAAGTACCAACCACAGGTCCACAGCTCACATTTTTGAAGAAGAATTCTTCTTCATTAGAGAGACTAGGCCATAGGGGCAAGCCTGTCCTAGACAAATTAACACACGGCATTCTCATATTCTGTGCCTAGCAATTGCTATGGTTAATTTGTTACAGTGGGCTGCACGCTCTATGTTGAAATAGTTTAAAAATTTATAAATCCAATAGATATCTGTGTTCCTGGTATGAAACTACTTCGCATCTTAATAGTCACTTGAACATAATAACATATAATTATTGTTAAATATTACAAATCTAAATATGTATACAGGTACATATCATTTAAAATTTTTCATAACTTGACGTTCTAGATGTTAAATTTAACTAATAATATCTTAAGTAGTGAATTTAAAATTGTGGGTATACATGTTATCAAATGCATGTATATACGACACGTAAAAACCAAGAGTAAATAGTGATTTAAATATAAGTTGGTGAGATTCGATTACCGCCTACACCAAAATCCAGTTAATATCTTGATCTAATGATAAAAAAACAATAATAAAAAACGAATACTTTAAGTTAAAAACTGATATAGGTTGATCTCCGACCCTAATTTGGCCAATAACAAGGGAAGCTTTTTCGAATGAAACAAATAAGGGAACAGTGCATGTCATGTTAGCCTACCAACGAAGATCCATGGAAAGAGGGTTGAATCATCAATGGTCTTCTTTGGGCGTCGGGTATTAAAGTTTTTCATGGCTGTATCAGCAAAGCACTTTCATAATAATAATTAAAGTGTGTTTGTAATTATCCTCTGGCAGAAGAAAGAATCCGAGGAGAGATTGTCATAATATATATATTAGGGTTTTCATTGCTCTCTAATTTTAATTAGCAGCAAGGTTTTGATTCGTTGATGCGTCATATTCGATTTATAGTAGCTTTTTTGGGCAAAAGCATGTAAAGGGTCTTTATATAAAATTAGAAAACAATACTGTTTTGTCTAACTTTGAAGATTTGCATAAAGATATAGTGTGGTTTGCGCACTATAATCACATCATATTTTAACCAAATATTAATTAAGGTAATGGGGCGACTTCTTCACTTTTTTTTTTTTTTTTTGGTTCTCTCTTTTTTCTTTTTTTTCTTTTTTCTTTTTTTAATTTTTATGAAAGACTCCTTCACATGTTAAGATAGTGCATATTAAAAGGGCTACTAGAATAATGAATAATATTAACTGATGATGTTATAAAATGTGACCTCCAAAATCGTCCATATGGTTTGTCCTTGGAAAAAGAATGGAGGAAGGGCGTAACAAAAAAGCCGTCCATCCCCATCAAGCCTCGTCTGTCATAAATTAAGGACGGACAAGGCCTTGTCCGTCCCAAATGACGGACGAGGCAAACATTCTGAACTTTGAGCCAAGGCTCGTCCGTCCTTAATTAAGGACGGACGAGGCAAACATTTTGAACTTGCAAATTTAGTTCTTATCCATGAACTAAGGCCCCCATTATTCGTGATGAAGCACCGGTCCAGATAAAGTAACTTCCATGGAAGTTATGGAAGTTACCTCTGACTTTGATGAATTCCTCGATAATAGGAACGGTTATCAGAGCAAGTAACCGTTCCACGTGCACTATATAAACGTTTCTCTACGAAGAGGTAAGGGATTCGGATTTTTTTTTTTTTTTTGCAGAACAAAAGAAAGTCTTAGGAATATCTTTCTCTCTATTCCAGCCCACTAACTTTACCATCGAAGGACCCTAGACCGGCCTCCACCGGTCTTTCTCTGATTGAATTTGGTTTTTCAGGATTTAACCTTCAAGATCATCGAAGCCCGGAGATTTTCAACCCACTAATTTTCTAGGATTATCATTAATAATAAGTAAACTTAGCGTGTACATGAACAAGATGCAAAAAGTACACATAAATGGCTTGTTTAAGTGTACTACCCAACCAACATTAAACCTTATAAATTTATAGGATATAGTCTTTCACAAAAATAAAAAATAAGAAAAAATATCTGATTTTGATTTGAATTTTATTATAGATGAAAAGAGTCTAAATTTGAGGCAGGTTTAGGGTTTCTTAGGTTTTTGGTGGAAAAATAAAAATAAAAATCAAAACAAAACAAAACTCAATAACATCAAATTCGTACTTGCAGGCAAACAGGGAAAGGAAAAGGAAAAGAAAAAGCTACCTAAAGAAACTCTAATCTTTATAAACTAGCAATAAAGAGGACATGCATTTAGGTTATTAAAGTTGTTAAAGGACTTAGCATTTGTTTGACTAATATTCAAATTTATCCTATTTTCGTGTTAACTTATATACAACTTTTTAAAGTTCACTTTTTTTATAAATTTACTATACTTTTACCTATTTATTTTAAATTATCCAAAAATTGATCCAAAAACCGACACTTAAAATTGCCTCAGTGTATCTTTGATACCTTTTTTAACAAGTTTCATTACCAAAGAGACTAGCTTTACCTAAATAGGTCTAAGACAAATTTGTAATGATGTTATTTTTTATTGTCTATTTATTTATTTTTTGGAACTTGGTTAGAAATACTAGATATGCCGCCCTATGTAGCTTGAACCCGTTCCCCCCATTCTCAACGACTCTCAAGCACTTAGTACTTGGAGAGGTACTAATCTGCCTCAAATTCGGTTAGTTTTTCAATTGTCTATTTGAAATGATATATTGCTTTGAACTAAACTCACCTAACTTTTGAGATTTATGAGTAGCTAGCAAAATTGAAAATTATAATTTACAGAAAAAATAATAGGTTAACGTTCGGTACAAAACTTAATTACACAAAGCAATGATAGTTTTGGAGGGTGGTGGGGGCACAAACAATTAAAGAAGAATTGCATTATAAGAAACTCATATTTTCCATCAAATTAAGAACTGTTCATCCATTTAATTAAGAAAAGACAAAGTCTTGTACAAGCAAATAAATGATTTTCGTCTGGTACGTTGTAACAAACTCAAGAAACCACATTCAATGTTTGGAGACAAGAAGAAAAGCTTTTCTTAAAAAAAACATAATCGCCCCAACAAACTCAGTTTGACTTCTCCTTGTTAGGAATCTGAATTCCCTGCATATTATTGTTTTCCATTCCAGATCTTTCGTCGTGGCTGCTGAGCCTTGTCTTGATCCAAAATTCATTCACACTTTTTCTCCATTCACTGTATTACTACAGGACAAAGAATTGATTTGGCATTTTACAAAAAAGGTGAACAATGAGCTTTTTCATTTTTCTCATGTGTTGGAATAATCTCCTCTATTGGTTTGAATTGGAGTAGGGTTTTCTCTGTTAGCGTTAATGGGAAATTGACCAGTGGCTGACATGATTGTTTGGACAGTTTCTATATAAGTTTGAGTGAGAGTAGACCATACTCTCTTGTAGTCAGGTTGTGAAAAATCAATTTTAGGCCAAAAGTTTTGTCGTTAATTAATGACATATACACATGGTAATAATGCAATTTAAAATTGTTGATAATGTGGAAAGCAAGGATAAATTTGTAGAGAAAGTGAAAGTCGACAGACAAAAAAAAAAAAAAAAGGTTGATAAAACTTTTCATGTCAGTTAATGTGACAGATTTTGTGTTAATAAGATTATGAAATTATTTTTTATTCGCTTCATAAATGTATAATTTAAATTATTTATGATGAACAGATTAATAATCTCCAATTGTTTTAATATTTTGCATACATGGAGAGTATAAGGAGACAATGTGATTCAAATAAGGATTTGTTAAAAAAAATACATTTAATAGAAAGTTATTAAGTGGTATAATTTGAACCAAAGGAATATAGGGAAAATGTTAAATTTGTTGCACACTAACTGTTTTACATAGTTTCACACACCCTAAAAAGCAACCAAAATAGTGATTTTAAATCATCATTTCAGTTGTTTTTTTGGATATATAAAACTATGTAAAATAATTTGTGTAATGACGTCCCATCAAAAGTTGACCGGTGCAACTCTATTTGTATGTATAATAATCATATTATTTATAGGAAAAAATTGGCTTTTGCCCTTTTTAAAAAAACAATCTAGCATTTTGCTCCATTTCTCAAACTAATTAGGGAAATGCCCATTTTTTAAAAATTGATTTTTTCAAAATCGAGTTAAACTCTATAGTGACTTTTTTTAAGAAGTTCATAGTGATGTTTTAAGGAGATAGTGGCGTTTTATAACTCGATATCCATGAAGTCGAGTTATAGGTAAAAAAAAAAAAAAAAAAAAAACACTTGCATGTAACTCAATTTCATAGAAATCGAGTTATAAAACACCACTATAGGTCTTTAAAATGCCACTATAGACTCTTTAAAAACGTCGCTATAGAGTTTCAAAAAATGGGCATTCTCTAATTAGTTTGGAAAATTGGGCAAAATGCTTGATTTTTTTTTTTTTTTGAAAAGGGCATTTGCCCATTTTTTATATATCTAATCATTTACACAAATCTATAAAACCTGAGTTTAGCCACCTTTCAAATTTCTATTGACTTAATGAAGTAATATGGCGTATATTTGTTTATAAAAAATAAAAAGAGAAAAGAGAGAAAAAAAAGATGGTGTATATTTCTACTTATTAATTATGATTGTATAGTGAATACGTTGCCTTTTCTTATCATATGATAAGTTTGATTAGTGAACTCTACCTAACCATAGTTTATTTTTTTCCCTTATCAAATTACTCTTAAGTTATATTTTTGGTGAGACTTTTATTAGAATCACCCCATTCAATAACTTTTCATTACATTGCATGAATGCTAATTATAACAAATCTACAATTGGATTATTTTGTCTCCTTGCTTGACACCAAGATGATAGAGATTAATGACCATCCCCTCTCTGAATTTATGAATTGGATAATAAATTGCATTCAATTAATATGAAATTTAACGTATATGAATTGAGGGGCCATGTCCACTCTCAAAATCCATGAGAGGCTCGAGTCCCATCTGTGCATGGTGTCTTCTAACATTATACCAACTAGGAGCAAGCTTTGTCTAGGAAGATCACAGATGACTCATGTCCGCTCTGCCAACAAGCCAAGGAAACGGTATGCACCTCTTTAAGGATTGTGAGTATGCAGAAAAGACTGACTTGCAAGTATGTGGTGTAAAGCAAGGAGAAAACGGTATCCCTCTCGGATATTCAAGCACAAGAAATTCAGAATTTGCGGAGAACAACTCCTTTAAACCATTATGCAGCCAGCTCTGTGAATTAAATTTGGAGAAAATAGATTTCCAGAAGGAAGAGCGAGACTTGCATCAAAGCGTTCGAGGTAAATAATGAGGGATAGACTCACTCAAGAAGAACTCCCATTGTAGCACAGCGTAATAATTTTCCTAAAATTTTTTATTAACCCCAACATATCCCTCTCTCTCCTCCCAGGCTCCCACCGATTTTAGGTTCTCTTTCTCAGTCAATTCCTCATTGTTATAGCCATGATTAGCGGCTCCATCTTCTGAACAAAATGTGCCGCCCTTATATTTTTTGTCTTCTTCTTGACCTGCGGCTATGGAGGAAAATATCATCAATTGGGTGGCAATGGTGGCGTGTGAACGGAATCGTTCTAGTAATGAAGTGGTGGGGCAATTGAAATTTGGATTGAATTGTTAGAAAATTAATATTGAAATTGAATAGAGAACGAAAGAATGAGTTTGTTGGAAAGTATATCCAGAGAGATAGGTAAAGTAGAAAAACACCTCTAGAAAGACATATCTAGTGAACGCTCAGATTTAGAAAAAATAAAAAGTAAAGAAAGCTTCAACTCTTTTGGCAGGCAATACCAGCCAGGAAGCAGGCATACCTATAGTCAGAAAGGAGACAAACACATTAACCAAACCCAGCCAACAAATCTATAGTACTTCAACTAATCCAAATCATATGGTACTTACACAGCCTCTCCTAAATTCACAAGGGAATTTGCAATGATCACGACCCCATCATGTTAAGGTTTAATCAACTAAATTCAGGTACCAGCACAGTGGAAAAAACACAATTGTTTCTACTTTTAGTCTTTACATGGCCTCATCTGCCTTTACTTTCACTTACCATGGCAAAAGGCAAAAGGCAAACCAAAAAAAATGATTGCGTCGTCCTTGATTACCCCCGTAACATTTCATGCAGTAAATATCAGCTCCAGTTGACAAATGAAAAGATATCAGCTCCAGTTGACAAAAGAAAAGAAAAGAAACCAAACGCAATCAATAAAAATGGTAAAAAAATAAAATAAAACTACATCTTAAATTTTCTGCAAGATCTATTAATATCATTTCACAGAGGAATTCTTTCCATGCAAAAATGTGAGACCTGATTCATAGGCCGCTTTCACACCCAATTTGAGTAGGTACACAATATTCATTTCATGTAAAATACTCTCGATAATTGCTCCCCATAGCAAAAACAAACAGAGGATTCCAATCAATTTTGCTTTGAAACACTCACTGTAATGGTTGCCGTTTAGATCGAGGTGCAAGAGCAAGAAGAATCTTTTTTCTAGGCCCCTGCAATTCAAACATCCTTTATAAGAAACACAACAGAATGTGATGATGCCTATGACATGCAATAAAATATTCACACAACACAAAAAAAGACACAAGTGAGGAACGTTCATAGTCACCCAACTACTTGTGTGCTTCTCCCACTTTCCAGGCTACCATTCCTGTATGAGGAGAACCAAATATGAACCCCCTCCCCCACTAATGGTAGCAATTGAATTTTAAATTTAGTAAATAATCTGAAGCAGAGGGAAGGGGGGTTTGGTAGGACTTGGGTCCAATAAGGCTTGCGCAACCCACACAGAGAAGACATCAGAGCATCAGTTTTACATAGCATTTAAAAGGAAAGTGCAGGAAAAAAATTGTATTGAAGTGAAGAATTGTTTTACTACAGAACCAAAGCATCTGGGTCATCAAATTGGAACCCACACACACTTAGGAGACAAACAGATATCTATATGTTAAGATATAATCATTGCAAGTCAACAGGCCATCACCAACATAGCTAGCAGAGTGGCTACTGACTAATGCTTCTAAACAACCAATCAACTATTCATTCTGCTTTTGATTCAAATTAGATTAGTTATGGAGATTCCTCTAGTTTCTTCGTGCATAGTGGCTATAGGCATTTGACCCAATATAATGTCATACACATCATCTCAAACTTCAAGTTCTTAAAGCACCAATTAATACAAAAGCAGCTTGACGATGCATTTTTATCTTTCCACTAAGGAAAGAGAAACATGATACTACATAATGTGAACTTAAAATGAAAATGAACAATGGTCAGGAGACAGATTCCAACTGGAATTGTCAGTGAATGGAGTGATCCCCAAACTACACTATCCCCCACATATAATCTGATTTTCTACTTATAAAAAATAATCTGATTTTGAGTAGCATAGATATAGGTGGGAAGATTTTCAAGTTGGTCTCCATAACACCATATACAATGCAGATAACAATTGGATAATCTATACATGCTTCTTCATTTGCTACTGAATTTTACGGTTCATTAAAATTTTGAAAATTAGAAAAGCAAAATATTATAGGTTGATTTTTATTTTTATTTAAAAATAAATAAATATATAAAAGCTGAGAAAGAACAGAACAGAAAAAATATACCATAGGGATCCCCAGTTCCTTGAGGTCATGTTCCCCCATCTGCTTCAATGCAGTCATATCCACCTAGAAAATAAGTCAAATTTATCAATTATCATCTGAATTATAAAGTAAGCAGTAAAAGATTTATCTTTGTTCAATGCAGAATACTTTAAAACCTAATAAAACATTTAAGGTTTTGGTCATTCAATTTGAAATCCAATAAGAATTAATAATTTCATATGATGATCATATGGCTACCGACTACAGCACTTGCAAATTAAAGAAACATGACCTCATCCAATACAATGACTAGGGAACAACAACAACAATATAAAGATGCAAAGATATATTTTAGAGGTCTTGGTGGTCCACCAAACATGCTTGATAAGCAACCTTTCATCATGCTTGAACTTCTGATGATCCCTCCACACCATTACCTATAAGCTGAAGACTTCTCATTCATAACCATTTCCATGTGACATGATGTGCACTGGATATGTGTCAAGACCTTATGAAATCACTGCAAGATTTTACAGTTTTATCTAAACACAAATCTAGAAAGACTGTAACTTCTACCAAATAGAGAGAAGGCAAAAGTACAAGAAATTAAGATTGTAGACAACACAGATGAGTAGTGGCATGCTCAAACTATAGGAATCAATTTTGAGTCGTTAAAGCATAGATCATGTATCAAATCTTCACCACATCAATCCACAATTGAATGTATTCTCTATAATTAGCAAATAGGAACAAGTATGTACACCTAGAAAATTTTTTTCTTCTTATTTAACTTCATTTTACCTTTTTAACAAATCAAATGTTCAAATAACCCATACCTAAAGCATTGATTACATTTTGTAGCATGAAAGATTAAGCTCTTAAGCAGCCATAAAAGTAACTGTCCATTGGAATTAAGCATATAGGTGTATAACTAGGGGATTTTAGTAACTAAAAATCCTATGCAAGCCAAATGCCATTAAAAATTGAGGGCGGTGAGCCAAACCTAAATCATCCAACCTTTTATTCAAAAAGAACAAAAATACTAATAAAATGATTTCTGAGATTTTTGTGACAAAGGTGGAAAAGAAGACTATAGAGGTTATATGTCAATTTAAGGAATGCTTAGATTTGCACCTAGAATGGGTGATTATATCTGACCTTGTATTCCATTGATAATGACAGACTTTGAAAATTAAGATTTTTCCAATGCTGGAGATACTTAAAACATGTAGAATATAAACAAAATATCTTGTGATATGTTGGAAAATTTTACTTAGATTAATTCAATGAATTTTTTATCTTAGAAAAATGAAGGTAAGGCACAAAGTTGAGTTGGAAAAACCTTTGTTTTTTTTTGGATGGGGGAGAAGAGGGAGGGGGGAGGGTGGAATGAAGAGTCATATGCTTTTATACAGAGTTAAATACAATTGAACCAAGAAAATTACAAATAACTAATAATATTTACAAAATTCAATAAAAAATAAAGAGTGATGTTTTTATGGATATCAAGCACAACAACCAACAGCCAAGTATTTTCCTCTTTTAAAGGTAAGACCCATTTATTGGATCTTACTACTTTGAATGATTTTTCATGTATTTCAAAGATTATTTCTCCCAGATTCTCATATTTAAAGAAGTAGGGGGCATGGATAATGTGGTGCATTAATCACAAAAACAAATGAAGTACAGTGAAACAATGTAAAAGAAATATAATTAAAACCTAACATTATTTTTGTTGTTGGTTCCCATTGCATAGCATGGAGCTTTATATTATGGTGAAAATGGGTGACTTTCACTCTTAACACAAAATTGTGCATGATTCAGGACATCAGAAAATTCTAGATATTTGTCAAAGTAGGCAACCAAAGAACAAATAACATACTTCCTCAGCCTTGAAAAGAATGACATATTTTCCCAATCCCAGTGACTGTAACAAGCCATCAACAGTTTGCTGTTCATCACCCTACATAACTCATCAATAACAAAGGTTATCAATTAGCACACAAGTAAATTTCCATTGTTTGAAAATGAATAGAAAAATATATTTCAAAAATAATAATAATAATAATACACTTTTAGTGGCATTTCATCCAAGAAACCGGGAGGTTGATAGAGTTCAACCACCTAGATTTCCATGATTTAGAAGTAGTTAAATAAGTAATACCATATATGAACTCTTTTGTGCAAGGTTGGTTGGTGGTGGATGTGGTGGAGGAAGTTGTCCAAGAGGAGGTGGCACAGGCTTGGCAGGTGCTGGAGGTACTGCAGGTTTTGCCATGAAAGGTGTGGTACTCATAGGTCCTGAAGTATCAAAAACTTCTTTGCTCATATATGGAACTGATCTTAAATCATGTGTCCTGTTCAAAGGCCTTCTATGTTGTTCTTCCAAGTTCCTAGGTGGGGAGAGGTCCCTAGAAGCACCCATACCAACAACTCTATCAGGCGATCTTCGTCTTAAATGATCCAACGTCCAAGTAGAATAAGAACTTCTCACTGAGTCCATCCGAGGCAAATCATCCGCACTTCTTGTTGGGGGAATTCGCCCCAAGAAACCTGTGTCTTTTGGTTCGGGCGGGCGCTGCCTTGAATCAACAATAGGTGCTGGGGGTCGAACTGCCTTTGACAGCTTCTCACGAAGGTCACCACGGTTCTGATCATCATCACTATGAGCTCGTCTAAATGTATTTTTTTGCATGAGTTTATATCGGAGGTCATCTCTACCAATGCGGACATCTTATTTTTTTTTAACGGAAGTTACATTAGTAACGGAAAACTAATACAGAATAACAGAAATGTAATGATATTGCGATTGCTTCAGAATAAACTTACTACCATTCGAACCATTAGCACTCAAACCTGGCACACTAATATCTGATCGTTGTCTGCAAATTGAAATTATAACCATAAGCCCGTATGCAAGAAAATGGTTGAAAACACCATGCTCAAAAAACCTATGCATCAAAAAAACCCCAAAACCTTGACTAGCTCTATAACCCCACTTATCAAAATGTAGAAATTTTTTCACTTATCCCATACATGATATAATTCATAAGCACCCAAATGAAATGAGCGCATATTGAAAGTTTTTTATTGGTAAGTTACACATGCACCCAGTAGGTTTTGAACTCACACCCGTAATTACATTATAATATGAATTAGAGCTCACTGGTGAGTGCATATTGAAAGTTCAAAACGCATAAATAGCAAACAAGCGGGAAAGACTAGTAGCCATATGACTAGGTCACCACAAAAAAGAGGAGAGAAAGACACACCGTTTGTTGTTAAGTTCACTTCGATGCGACACGGAACTATCTGCATTACTTCCTAATCTATCTCTCACAGACCGCTTTGCCCCAGCCGCAGGCACAGAATCAGCATTCGAAACACCCGATAATTGAGTAGCCCGCTTTACTACCTGTTAAAATTGATTGGCACACAACTAGTCAATGCACTTATAGAACAACACTCTGAATAAAGTTATACCATCCCCAACTCGCCGAAAAAGTCGAAAACCTAACTTTCCCCACTTAGGTTACCAATAAAATAGAACGATTATTTCAAAAATAATAATATCCATTGCACTATATTGCATGTATTACCCAATAAAAAGAACTAGTTACACTATGCTCAGTTGCAACAGCCTTAAATTAGGGGTTTTTTTTTTAATCATTTTCTCGGAAACCAAACAGAGAGTTAAACAATAATAATGTTCTTCCATTCAATTAAAACGAAATAAATTTAAAAAAAAAAACCCTAAAATGAGGAAATAAAACCCTAATAGAGAGACTGAGAAACCTGGCCACTACGCCCAAGGGTGATGGTGACTCGGCCACCACGAGCTTCGGCCATACTCAGAACCCGAAACCCTAGTTTCGAATCAGCTACTCTGGCTCCTCCAAACCCAATACGTATCGAATCGAACAGTTTCACGAAGCATCACCGACTTTGACCCAACCACACAGAAACCCTAATTTCTCGCTCTCACTGTAAACCCAAATATTATTGGCTTTGCTCAGAAAATATTGCACTTCCTTGATTTTCTGGGTTTTTTTTTTTTTGGGTTCAGCAAATTCGAAAATTTTCGAACTGGGTTTTTGATTTTTGAGGAAATGGAAAATATTGGAGAGAGAGAGAGAGAGAGAGAGAGATTGTTGGGAAGCAATTGGGTGGAAATGAGAACAGGGAAAGCTGGAAGGACGCCCTGTTGGTAGGGATATCTGATGTTATTGTATGAATGGGATTTGATCAGATTGAATAAGGGACGTTTGATTAACATTTAACGGACTGTTCTCTGGCAAATTCCTTTTATAAAGGGATTTGCATTTGCTTTGCAAAAAAGAGAATTAGGCCATTTTTGGATTTCTTTATATAAATGGAATGGATGAATAAAATAGAAAGGAAATGCAATATATATAGTGTTTTTTTTTGGGTGAGAGTTAATAAAAAAAATTGGGAATAAAAAATATATAGTAGTTTTATTATATTTTTTTAATCTTTTATTTGTGTTTTTTTTTAATATTAATGAAATTGGTATTTCAATTATATTTCATATATCACTTTTTGTATTTTGTTTTATGCTTTACTAAATTATTATGTGCCGCTTTCTCCACACACACACACAAAATTTATTATGTGCCATATGTCTAAATTTCTCAGTTTTAAATTTTAGTTATTTTATAAGAAAGAAAATTATTATTAAAGGATTATAAAATAAAACACAAAAACTGGAATTAAGAATTGAAACTAATTTTTTTTAGAAGAATTGAAACTAAAAAATTAAATAAAGAAAATGTGTAAATAGACTCAACATAAGAGGGCCTCAAGCTTTCAAGCCTTTTTTTTTATAAATTTTTTTTTTATAGAATTATGCTGGTAAGTTTTATTAATCAAGAATAGGCTTGTTAGCCAAAACAAGAGTACAAATATCAAAAGGAATAGACTCTATCTAGACAGTTAAAGAAGAGTCAAATTTGGCTTTCTTCGCCAATGCATCGACAACGGAATTACCTTGCCTATAGATGTGTGAAAAACTATAGCTCTCTAGAGAGTTTACATAAACCAATGTATCTTGAATAAGATGGCCAAAATTAGATTGAAACATATCACATTTCCGAAGGGAATTGATGATAATTTCCGAGTCTCCTTCCAAAATGGAATTGCAAAGACCTACTTCCTGGACAAAAAAGGCAGCTCGCCTAGCTACTAGTAATTCCAGTTGAGTAATAGAGGGTGGCGGTGGGATTTTTTCAGATAATGCTACCATGACTTCTCCTTCATGATTCCGAATGACTACACCAAAACTCGTTTTTCCTGAGTCATGGAACATGGCACCATCGAAGTTTGTCTTATAGCCATTCCTGTCAAGTGCTATCCATTTCTCCCTTGCAATTCGGGTTTGCTTTATCGTGGTCTGTGGGGTAGGTTTATGGAGAGATAAGTATCTCCTTGCTTCGACCACAACTTGATTCAAGGGGAGTGCATCGATATTCAACTTGAGCTTGTTTCACTGGGACCATAGAAACCCAGCGGTGACTACAGAAAGCTCAAACATGCTGGGTTTTTCAAAAATCAGTTCCACGAGGTTTATAAATGTTCCCATAGAAGCTTTGTTTCTATCAATCCAGTGGAAGTCCAAGTCCCAAACCTGATGGAGAGAAGCACAGTCCCAGAGTGCGTGCAATACCGATTTAGAATGAGAGGAGCATTGATGGCATGTGTCTTCAGTGGTGATTCTTCGTTTCAACAAATTTTCTTTTGTAGTTAGAGCATTAAAGCAGGCTTTCCACAAGAAGTGCTTGATTTTTCCTAGCATTTGTGATTTCCATATTTTCTTCTAGAGCCCCTTGACATTCTCAGAATTTGACACTAAAGCAAGCTTTGTCAAATATGTTTCACACAACCATTGGTAACCCGATTTTATCTCATAGGATCCATCTCTACTCCTAGGCCAGTATATGTAGTCGGGTTGCATTGAGGAGCATAGGGGAATAGCTTTAATTTTCTGGGCTTCAAAGGGCACGAAAAGGCTATCAATAGTGCTCACCTTCCAACATTTTGTTAGTGGATCAATTAAGGCAAAAACCATGGCATTTCTAAGAGAAGGGGTTGGTGATGATTGTATTCGGCCTTGTGTTTCTCCTAGCAGCCAGTTTGAGTCATAAATTTTGATTTGGGAGCCATCTTCCACTCTCCATTTTGCACCTTGCTTGATAATGTTTCTAGTGTGGAGGATGTTTTTCCATGCAAACAAGTTAGAGGATGCTTTAGCTACAAACACAGACCCATTTGGAAAATATTTTTCTTTGAAAACCTTGTAGAAAAGGGAATTTTTATCATATACCAATCTCCAAACTAGCTTGGCTAACATTGCTTCATTGAACTTGCAAAGTCTTTGAAGCCCATTCCTCCCTCCAATTTTGGTTTGCACAAAGTTTCTCAATTATTCCAATGAACTTTCCTCCGGTCTCCTTGTTGTCCCCACCAAAATTTTCAGATCATCATCTCAATCTCTTTGCATAGGCCTTCGGATAGGCGGAAGCAACTCATAGCAAAGGTAGGGATTGTTTGCACCATAGCCTTGAGAAGAATTTCTTTACCTACTTGGGATAGTAGTTTTTCCTCCACCCTTGGATTTTTCCTCACACCCTCTCCTTGATGAAGTTTAGGCTAGCACTTCTATTTTTGCCAAACACAGCTGGTAGACCCAAATATTTTTCATACTCCTTTATCTCCAGAACCCCAAGGAAATTTTTTATGGAAGTTTTTATCTCCATGGTAAAAGATTTGTTGAAGAAAAGAGTGGTTTTTTCCTTGTTAATACGTTGTCCTGAAGCATGCTCATACAAATCCAAAATTCCTTGGATTTCTTGGATATCACTGATCTGGGCACGACAAAAAAGGAGACTATCATCAGCAAAAAATAAGTGTGAGATTTTGGGACCATACCGGCAAAGAGAATATCCTTTGATTTTATCTTCATTCACTGCTTGTTGGGTAAGGGCATTAAGACCCTTGGAGCATAGTAGAAAGAGGTATGGTGATAGTGGGTCACCTTGTCGGATGCCTCTTGAACGTACAATATTCCCTTTTGGCTCACTATTCACTAATATTGAATAGGAGACTGTGCTGATACACTTTGAGATCAAATTTATCCATTTTCCATCAAAGCCCATTTTTCCCATCAATTTCAACAAGATTGCCTATTCAACTCTATTGAAGGCCTTACTCATGTCGAAGTTAAGAGTTATAGAGCCTATTTTTCCAAATTTCTTTGTTTTCATGTGGTATAGGGTCTTGAAAGCAACAAGTATGTTATCTGAAATTGCCTTGTTAGATTGGAAAGCATTTTGAGATTTAGATATAATATCAGGCAAAATCGGTTTTAATATATTTTACCTTAGAAATAAGTTTATACAAAATATTGCACTAGGCTATAGGTCAAAATTTAGTTACCTTCTTTGGAATTTTCACCTTTGGAACAAGAGTTATATAGGTGTGATTTATACATGCTGGAATGTGACTCGAATTTAGGCAGAAGAGAATAGGGGTGTCACACCCCAAACCCCAAAAGGTCAAAAGCATGAGAAAGACGTTTCAAAATACCTGTAGATTTTTCCTTTTTGACAATCGAATCAACAAAAATCATATCAGGTGCCAACATCAAGAATTATCATAATAATTCCATTGAATATACTCTCGAAGTAAGTCAAAACTCTAAGCAATAATTATAAGGACCATTGGCCACAAAAGAATAGATGTCTGAATAAATAATTACATATTATCAGCTTGTCCCATCAGTAGGAATAACGTCACAACCACTATAATATACAAAAGAATGAGTCAAGCCTATTCTAAGATGTACATCAATTAATATCTCCATTACAAAAGTTCAGCCTCCATCAGTAGTTAATCTAACTACTATTAGCTATCAAAAAGCTGTCTCAAAAGATTGTTGCCTACTTTGAAAAGTTAATAAAATAATGGAATGAGACAGAGCCCAGTAAGTAGCAAAATTAATGGAGTGGGGGAAATGCAAGTTCCATTTTCAATAATAGTAATATGCTATGACAAGAATAATTAAATAATAAAACACAAAGTTTCTCAAAGTAAATACCTTGAAACTATATACTATAATCTGTGAGCACCAACAATATAATTTCCAAAGCTATAATATCTAATATAAAGTAAATTATCACAAATGTATCACACTACCACATAGATCGGTTAGGGGATTCACTCATTCACAATTGGCATGATATTGTCTTCTTTGGTATGCAGATTCTTGGCCATGGACAGCAGCCTCACCTATACCCTCAAGGTTTTTCTCCCCCTATGGGCAGTAGAGAGAGCATGTCAAATAGGACCTCTATTGCATGTGGTCTCTTGGCCCCATGGGTAGTAGCCTCACCCACACACAATTAAGGAACTTCTTCCCCCCATGGGCAGTAGGGAAGAACACGTCATCCAAAATGAAAAAGCACTGACCTGGATTTGATTCCGTTGTCACAAAGACCACGGAAACCAAATTGGGTGATTATCGGGAAATCACACATGGCATGGTGTTAAAACCACATAAACTCACATGTTACATTACTTTGAAACATATAGTTCATATCCAAGTAGTTTCAAAAAAACCTTAAATAATGTAACTTTTACAAAGTTTGTAAGGTTTTCAACTTCATTCTTATCAAGAGATTTTCTATCAATTTTCCAAATAATACAAAACAAGATAAGTATCTTTAAATTTTTCAATATACCATAAAATCAATGATTTTCTTATCAAAGATTAAATAAAAGATGCTCATTTTTCCATATCAACAATTCATGCATTTCCCCAAATGCAATACCAAATATGATGCATTTTCGTATATAATCATATGTATATATATATATATATATATATATATATATATTAAGGTTACAACACGATAGTTTTAAAAAAAATATAATTTTCATAGGTAGTTTCCAAAAGCGTGTCTAACCCAAAACAACATTTATGCAACATGGTTATTTTTCAAAAATCTCATTAAAAAGCTACTTACCTCGCAACTGCAAAATTCTAATTCTCCAAGCTCCAAGGAGCTTAGCTAGAACCTAAACAATATCAAGTAAATCTATCACAATAAGCATAGAGCTTGAAATTGCATCTATTTACAATTCAGGAATTGCCAAATAAGCACTTAATTAGGCAAGCCTAGTATTTAACCTCATCGATAATAATATATCCCACTTCCTATGTTTCTCAACAAATAAATTTACAAGGCATAAACTCCAATTTATAAAGTAAACACATTTAATATCATCTCCAACATTATGACTAGTTTCCATAAAATTTACACTACATCATTAAGAGACCCATGAAAGCAAAATCAAAACATCCTTCAAGTCAAGAAATTTAGAACTGCAACTAACTCCAAATAAACCCAATGGCAATGGAAAAATTAGATTTACCAACCATCACATGTTATAACTCAAAACCTCGAAATTTCCTACCATACATAAACCTGAAGTAGTCATCATTAGCACAAATTATACACCCACTCAACAAATAATTCCACCAATACAAAACCCATACATAAAAACACATAAATATCCACCAAAAATATTAGAAAATTTTACCCCAAATAAAAGGGATGATGATGCTTAGGGGTTCCTAAGGATTTTTCCGGTGGTCTTGCCAGAAAATGATGGTGGAAATAGTGATATGGAGGTACCAGCGGGAGAGTTTGAAGGAGTGAAGAGGAGTGTTCTACCGAAAATGAAAAAGAAGAAAAAGAAAGAAAAGAGAAGGAGAAGTCAGGTGATGGTCAAAGAGAGTAAGAGATAAGTGAAAATTGAGTGGTGGGTAGTGGGGTTAGGTGGGGCACATGGGAACCCAAAAAAAATCTGATCTTGACCCTTTTATATATATATATATATATATATTTGATTGGGACATTACAAGGGGCATTCCATTAGGTCCCGAAGCTTTCAGAGGGGCCATTTGGTATAGAGCAACATCCACTTCTTCACTTGTAAACTCTCGGCCAAGGAAGGAATTCATGTCATCAGTGACTGAACGTTGAACTAGTTGGCAAACAGTGTCAATCTCACCAGGATTGGAAGAGGTAAATAGGTCGGTATAGTACTCCACCAAAAGTGTTGATACGTTCTCATCTCCTGTGCATATATCTCCATTTGAGTTTCAAAGCCCATGGATATTGTTACATCAAAATTTGTGTGAAGTCCTGCTGTGAAAGTAGCTTGTATTTCTGTCACTTGATGTAATCCAATGAGAATTTGACCTATGGTGCCAGAGTTTCTCTTCTGCTGATAGTAGGATCTTAATCTCATGCTTTAGTAGTTGAATAGTGTCAAAGGTATCTACTGCAATGCTAGAGTTTCTGCTTGTTTCAAAAGTTTTTTTTTTTTTTCTCAACTAGCTATTTTGCAATATTCCCAAAATTCCTTTTACTCCACCAACGCAAAATGGTTTGACATTTGCTAATTTTTTCTGTAACATTAACCATGGGAGAAGACCTACAATTATACCTCTAAGCTGAGCTTACTATTTCATGGTAGCCATCATTTTCCAACCATACTTGCTCAAACCTCCATGGACGTTGTTTCCGGATAGTGATTCCCATTGGGTGAATAATGATTGGTTTGTGGTCTGAAGTACCACACTCAAGGGTGTTCACTTTTATAGCGAGGAATAAATTTAGCCAATCTTGTGATCCAACAACCTTGTCAAGTCTTTCCCATATTGTTGTCCCATTCGGATAATTCTTGTACCAAGTAAATTTATTTCCCACGAATCCCAAATCAATGAATATACACTCATCAAGAATATCATGAAAATCTTGCATCTGTTGGTTTGGTCTAGGTCTGCCACCAATTGTTTCAAGAGATTTTGTAATCTCATTAAACTCACCAGCACATAGCCAAGGTAGAGTGAATTGCTGTTGCAACCATCTCAATTTTCTCCATGATTCAGTGTGATTTTGGGTCTCCAAATAGCCATAGAAGCTTGTAAACCTCCAACTGTCCTCTTTCCCTTTGTTTATGATATCATCAATACAGTTTAAAGAAACATTTTCCACCAGTAAATGTATATCATTTTTCCAGAACAATGCTAATCCCCCTCCTCTTGTGATGCGGGAGACTCCAAAAAACCACCAAATCCCATTTTATCTTTTAAACCAATTAGCCTAGCTTCATCCATCCATGTTTCGACTAAGAACACAACTATATGATCTTGTGCTCGAACTAGATCACCGAGCTCTCGAATTGTCTGGAGGTTCTCAAGCTCCCGACAATTCCAACAAAATAGACTCATTGCCTTTAGTGGGGTTGGGAGGCAGCCACCACCAATCTTGATTATGTTGATTAATCATCAGAAACCAATCTTTTTTTGCTAGGAAAGTCAAAATAGTCATTTGAAGTGAAGGGACGTTTCAGAGAAATAGCTTTATTCATCCCTAACTCACCTTCATTATTTGGGTGTGATATCCTTTTCCGGTCCTTACAAGGGAGACATGGAGGTAACAGAAGGTTTGGAAGTAGGGCCATGCAGTGGCATGTGATCACTTAGAGTCGATGGTTGTAGGAGAGAGGCAAAATTCTCATTAAACATATCCAAATCAACCTCAGCAACCGTTGCCTTAGCATTAAGAGTTTCACTCTGTGATTGTTGCTTGCCTCGCTGTCAAATTTGTTTAGCTCTCTATCAATTTCTCGTAATGTATCATTGATATATTTTCCTATTATTACGTTATTTGTTTCTCCAAATAACTCAGAGGGTGATCCGATTTGATCTTCATTAATGCTGCTCGTGAAATCCGCTGGTTTCCCATTCTATTCTTGGTTTATCGGAGATGAGTCCATCGGAGTTGCACCCTCCTTCGCCGTTGGGATTCTTATGTCTCGATTTTGTCCTTTCAAGCCCTTTTCTTTTTTCCTAGCCTCATATTACCCCGAAACCTTGATTACTATTTTCCTTGGCATGACGTATGGTGAAGCTCTAATCCATGGACCGTATTCCCGATCTTCTTGGGACAAAGATCCATCACTCTCGATTCATTTGTCGCAATCTCTGTCAACATGGTCTAGGCAACCACACCAGTAATAGAGGATTGATAGTCTTTCATATTTAAAACTTAACCATTCTATTTCTCCTTTCTCTAGTGATATCTTACGTCCACGACACAATGGAACAATCACATCCACTGTAACTCTTACACGGAAATAGTTTCCTCCTTCCATCTTAGCAATATCCGTGTCCTTACATACCTCCCCAATCACAGTGCAAAGTTCTTCAGCAAAGTGGAAGATCATGAATCTGAACCCACAATGGAACCTTGTTGAAGCTGAGCTCACTAACAGGGGTAGCAGTGTTGTATTGACAAAGAGTAACTAAATGTTTATCGAAACTCCAAGGTTGGGATGATAAAATCTTTTCACCCTCTTCTGATTTATCAAAGACGAATAAAAGAATGTGATCTCTCGCAGAATGGACCTGAAAACCATTTTTCGAGCGCCATAGAGGGTTGAAAGTTCTAATGACAGCCTCTATGCTCAGTGCTCGTTTTGTAAAAAAATTTGCAACAAGAATTATCTCACCAGACGATCTCTCTTCAGATAGGTGGAGCTGACCATCTTCCCTATCATTCAAGGATAATTTGCTCCCATGTTTTGTTAGTCCCTTCATAGGTAAAAAAAAAACACTCGTGTTTCCCAAAACCCCTGGAAAAAAAAACCCCAAACCCTACAGATAAACTGAGTTATCCTAGGGACAAGACAACCTTACAAGAAGGGACAACTAAATTCTACAGTCTAAGAGAAGTTTGGAGCTACAAAACTTTTCTTGGCACAAAGAAACAAAAATAATATAACTGTTAGCAAAATGTTAACTTTCAAGCCATTTAAATAGCAAGTAAATAAATTTATTTAAGTAGAATGTGGATAAGTAGGTCAATCCAAACCCAATTTATCATTGTACTAAATTAGCTCAGGTCAACTAGTAACAACTTGAGACATTAAGCAGGCCATGCAATAAATATTTAGGATTACCATTCTTCTAGTATAAAAATTAAAAACATGTAAAATTTCCATATTTTTCGCTTCCCTACATCTCCTTCCATTCTAAACAAACCCTTATGTCTCATACCCTTACACCTATCTTTCCTTCAACTCCCATTTCATGTTGTAATTTCCATTGATTATAAACAATGTTGTAGTTTTGACATTCATTTGTTTCAATGGAAAACTTTATGTGAAGATAGTTTTATGCATTTTCCTATATTTCATAGTATTTGGGGGAAAAAAAAAAAGAGTCAATGAAAAACTATCTATTAACTTTCCTTGTTTAGCTTGGCATAAGATAAAGTTGTTTTCCGCTAAAATTTTAGCGGAAAACAACTTTATCTTATGCCAAGCTAAACAAGGAAAAACAACTTTATCCCGTACGAAATTAAATAAGGAAAGTCAAGAGGTAGTTTTCTAACATATTTTAAAGTTGCTACCAAACATAAGAAAATGATATAGTTTTCAAGAATTTTTTTTGAGAAATTATTCATTTTCTAGAAAATATTAATACTGAAACAATTAGATATAAACTTCCCACTTTTCACCATATTCCCATCCCTTGCATCATTTTCCTCTTAATTGCGTTCGCTTCCTCAACTTCCTTTAAAAAAAAAAAAAATTCTTAGGACTATCTTTTAATAGTTATCATTTGAATTATAACCGTGTGCTTAGAAGCTCTTCTATTTTTGTTAGGTAAAGGTTAATAATTTGCATCCATTATAATTTGGGATTACTACATTTTTCAATCACAAAAAAAACCTAAGGGTGTGATGAAAAATTATTTCACCCAAATTTGTTGGGTAGGAGTTTGGAGTTGTGTGTATGAATGTGGGTGTACGACTAGGTTTTATTTATTTATTTATTTATTTTTTTATCAGTATGGCAAATGTGTTTTTACAAAGAAATGTGTTTTTGTTTTAATTTTTAATTTTTATTTTTTATAAATGGATAAAGTAATTTGAAAACTATCAGGAGAGTGGTCTTGTTTTGTAGGTAATGTTTTAGTAGGAGTTAAAGATGTATCTACTTATCAAACAAAAAAAAAATGTATATATTCATTAAGTTTAGTTTGGTTTAGTTTAGTTTTTTATTTTTATTTTTATTTTTTATTTTTTTTATTTTTTTATTTTATAACTTATAGTTGCTTTGAAGAAGTGGGTTAGTAGAAGAGAGTTCTTATTTTCTAGGCAATGTTTTAGTGCATGTGAGACATGTATTTTTACCAGATTATCCTTTAATTTTGTCTTTACTTAAACCTAGGGGTGTAGGGATATTTTGGAACAAAAAGAAAAAAATCCGATCTAAATAGAAAAAACTCCTTAAATAGTAGCATAGATAAGATTTTTGGTGATTACAAATTCTTTTGAATGAACATCATCATCATCATCATCATCATCATCATCATCAGTAGAAGATATTCTTCCTTATCTTTTGTTGCTGTCTGTTTTATATTGGCCATGATCACTTGAAGGATTAAGTAAAGTTCTCTACTTCAAAACCTTTATATATCGGTCCTACTGCCAGTAGTAAAACAAAGCATATACTCCATCAAAAAGGAAAAAAAAAAAAAAACAACAGGCACATACAAGGCCTTGACCTGGCCCATTGTTTACTTGTTCTTATTCTTATTCACGAGGGTCCAATGATCAAAGAACAATAGGACATCAGGATAAAAAAGAAGAACAAAAGGACATGACAAATATAGCCCAATGGGCCAACCCACCACCATCATGAGTAAAATATTTACGAGGGTCAAAATATGATTTCGATCCAAAAATTATGTGCGAGATTGTAATTTAAAGATCATTAGTTTGAGAAATTTTCTATTCGTTCTTGAATGATCGATTCAATTTTATCCTTCAAGTGTAAAAATGTACTATCAATATCACTTTTTTGCTGTACCATTACTATGAGAATTGAGAACTATACTTGTTATTAGTTTGGTAACAATATTGACATGCCACATTGGCTTTCACGCTGACCTTAAAAAATTAAAACACATGAAGATTACTCTGCATCCTTTATGCAGTGTTTATGGCTAAGCAATTAGATCTCAAATATGTTATTTTTGAAGAAGATGCACTAAATATCATCAATGCAAAGCAGGAAACCATTCGGCAATATCAACTAGTCCATTAATTAGTTTGTTGGAATTTCATTTTTGTTCCAACATCAGCCAATTTTGTCGTCCCAAATTTGACTCAATGGTCCTTTTTTTAAAACTGGAATCTCTAACCAAAGGAAGGAGATGGCTTAGGAGCTAGGAATTAGGATCAACATTCACATTTAAATAAAGTCTTATCCTTATCTAGCCAAAAAATAAATATAGAGTTTAATATTAAAAACAATACCAAAATTTTGTCCTTAATTAGCGAGAGCACTGCTGCCTGTACGCACACACACACACACAAAGAAGATAGAAGGAGGCTTTCCAAACCATAACTCTTTAAATATTTTACATACTAAATCTTATTAAATTTTAAGAATTTCACCCTTAACCCATCTCAAATCTAGTATGGCACGTATATGGAAGGTAGTTGGAGTCGGTAGCTCTCCTATGGATCCTAGATGAGGGATTTTTGGGGAAGAGGATTAAGCTAGCCTTTGCAAACATCTTGATGCATTATCTCCCTTCAACCCTTTGAGCAAAATGCGGCAAAAGGAAGGAAAATCTATGGGTTGATTCCATCGTCTCCACCCCATAGGAACTACAGGATCACCCTAAGGACACCCTCGGCATCCAAGATCGAGTTTATGTGTGTGTGTGTATATATATATATTAATCATCCATTTTGGAAACTTCTTATGGGAATTTTTTCATTTTCTCATAAGAAGTTTCCTAAAGTGGTTTTCTAATGTATGCCTTAGTAAATTGTAAAACCTTATATATATTTACACACAAACACACACACACACACACACAATTCAATTGATGTGATAATACATCATAATAAATTAAATAAATTGTTGTCTCTATCTTATTAGTGTTAGAGCCACCTCATTTTGGATGGTAAAATGCATTCTCTCTAACCTATCTTGCTCCAATCTTGCATAAGCTTTCTCCAACCCGAACATGGGATGGAAAAAAGAGAGGACAAGTTTAGTTACAAAATTGGTTGTAGTCGTAAACTATAACCTTACTTAATATTTTTTTTATTGAAGATGAATTTTGACAAATCCACCATTTGATTACTAATGTACGCCTTAGTAAATTGTAAAACCTTATACACACACACACACACTATTCAATTGTTGTGATAATACATCATAATAAATTAAATAAATTGTTGTCTTTATCTTATTAGTATTAGAGCCACCTCATTTTGGATGGTAAAATGCATTCACTCTGACCTATCTTGCTCCAATCTTGCATAAGCTTTCCCCACCCCAAACATGGAATGGGAAAAAAAAAAAAGAGGACAAGTTTAGTTACAAAATTGGTTGTAGTCGTAAACTATAACCTTACTTAATAATTTTTTTTTTTTTATTGAATGTGAATTTTGACAAATCCACAATTTGATTACTAATATATGCCTTAGTAAATTGTAAAACCTTATACACACACACACACACATTATTCAATTGTTGTGATAATACATCATAATAAATTAAATAAATTGTTGTCTCTATCTTATTAGTGTTAGAGCCACCTCATTTTGGATGGTAAAATGCATTCGCTCTGATCTATCTTGCTCCAATCTTGCATGAGCTTTCCCCACCCCGAACATGGGATAGAAAAAAAAAAAAGTTTAGCTATAAAATTAGTTATAACTTTAGGCTATAACTTTACTCAATAATTTTTTTATTGAAGATGAATTTTGACAAATCAACCATTCGATTACATCTTCATCTTATGTGCTTTATGTTTTCAAAATTTTTAGTAAATTAAAGATCAATAATTATGTCATCAATAAATTATTTAAATTAAAAGTTTTTGCAGTTTAAAATTTTATGTAAAATATAAATTGTAGATTATATAGTATATGATATTCGATTGATACAAAATTTGACATGTGTATTAAAAACATAAAGAACGTGTAATTCAACAATTAAATTTTCAAAATATGTTTACAACCAATTTTATAGTTAAACTTTGTCTTAAAAAAAAAAAAAATTCTAAGATAGACTATTGTCCACATTTTAAAGATCTTATTCTCTAAATCTTCTTGAATTTCCTAGCATTTCTCGCACCTCACCACCACATAAATTCTTTCTAAACCAAAAAAAAAAAAAGTTGTCGGATTTAACTCAGCATAGTTGTGTTTCCGTAGTAATGGGTAGGCACTACACCATTCTAATTGTTTTTTCCCAAATCCCACATATAAAGATTATTTTTTCTTCATTTAAATATGGTACTCAGAACCTGTGAGTAGTCTGTAGTAGATTCAACAATGTTGCTATTTGTTAACATGAGACGAGTAGTCTCTAGTAGGTTCAACATACATTAGTGATAAGACACAACAAATACAGTGCGCCTAATGATGGTGACAGATGAATATACCAAGTTGTCAGTCCTATACGAAGATAACCTTTGTGAAAACCCTTTTTCACGCATGTTCTCATGAGGAAGTTCTATTTTGAATTAGATAATGTGCTATAAATTTCTATAGGCATAGGCTCAACGCATGCAGAGATGGAATCCACATTTTAAACAGTCGTTTCAGTGAACCAAACTTCAGAAATAGTTACTCTGAAATTCACCAGTGATTCTGATAAATGGATTCATAATAATGCCAAGTTGGGGTTGCAAAATAAAAATAAATGGATGCAAATATCAAAGAAAGTCATATTAAACTAAAGTCAAGTCATCAATGAAAAAGAATTAAGGAAAAGGAAAAGAAAAAGTTGTTTTCTTCTGCACGTGTTTCTCTTTTTCTTCTGATAGACATTGACTGAAAGGCATATCCGCGCATTTAGGTGAAGGTGTTGAAGAACACTGCAATAAGCTCTTTTCCCATCACTGAATACGTAGGTGCAAATCTTAAATAGAAACTTTTGGAAGCAACAATGGTTAATTTAAGAGATCTGACATTCTGTTGAGTATGTCAATGTGTATAGAACCATACCAGAAGTTAACAAATACAGTACATGCACTGTTGCACCTGTCTGTACCTCAGATACGTATACACAAATGTGCATCCTTGTACATATTTGGGAACATACCTCAACTGTGTATCTATTTCCCCAAAAAATGGTTCACAATCTGTACCATTTAAAACTAATAGAATTGTAAGTTTGTAACTTAAATGTCATTACTTCTTTCTTTTATGAGGAGAATCAAGATTTCGAATTTCTGCTATTTATTTATGTAAATATTAAATTTTTATTTTTAAAAAGTACTTTACTAATCAAACATGATAAAAATCTTAATTTAAAATAATTGGGAGATTTTCTCAGTGCTTAAAAACTCATTACAGCTCCACCAATTTGTAACCCTGAAATCCTAGTGGAGCTTTAAGAAGAAAAATTGTATGAGAAGAACTTGTAATAACTAGAAACTAGCACCATCACATAACCTTGATGTAATGGTCACTTCACAAATATAAGTGCTTGTGAGGTGTGGGGGATCAGGGTTGGAATTCAAGTTTTCAAAAGGGAGTTTCACACATATATACATGTAGATTAGGTTAAAGTAGAATTTTTATTTTGTATAAAAAAAGAAAGAAAGAACTAGAAACTAGCTAAAATTGTGGTGCATTAAGCAGCATGCATGCACAAAGAATCAGCAGGCACCTTGAGAAGAAAAAGTTTATAAACTGGCAACAAAATAGTGAACGAGTGGTATATTGTTGAGCATAACGAGAGAGAAAGAAATGTTTCAGGAGCCACGATAACCAACGCAATGATTTCCTGATGTAAATCAGCTTAAGAACTTCTGATTAGGCAAAAGGTCAAACAAAGAGTATTTCCCTGTTGGGAAGATAAACACCTTGGGAAGCTTCCTTGAGTAATTAATATAACACATAGAAACACACTTTAACCCAAAAGGCCTAAGCCCAATGGGTATGTGCTCAATTATGTTATATTAACCACTTATTCTTCTTATCTTTATTCAATGTGGGACTTCACTCACACGTGTAACCCAACAATCTCCCCCTCACGTGTGAGTCTCTGCCACTCTGTGGGCTTTAAGACTTCTCTGTGGGCCATGAATAAGTCCTACTCGCTCCCCTTTGCTTAATGGACTTTTCACTTCATCAGTGCGTCATCCATGGGTCTCTCGTACGTCATCCATGGGAACCACGTGTTAACCCTGCACGCACATCCATGGGAACCCCGCACGTTCATGTCCATGAGAACCTCGCACCATACCATTATTTAGCACCACGTGAGTCTCTGCCTCTCTGTGAGCTTTGAACAAGTCCTACTCACTCCCCCTTGACTAATGGGCTTTTCACTTCATCAATGCGTCATCCATGAGTCTTTCGTACGCCATCCATGAGAACCACGTGTCAACCTGCACTCACATCCATGGGAACTCCGCACGTCCATGTCCATGGGAACCTCGCACCTCATCATTGTTTAGCACCATTTGCAATATTCCTTTGTTGGGCTTTTCTTTTTCTCCAGGATTTTTGTGTGTGGACCATTAAGGCTTTCTCTGTCCCTGCTGAGTAGGGACCATGAACACCTCACCACCTTCGTCGCACACCACCATGAGCTCTGATACCACTTGTTAGGAAGATAAACACCTTGGGAAGCTTCCTTGAGTAATTAATATAATACATAGAAACACACTTTAACCCAAAAGGCCTAAGCCTAATGGGTATGTGCTCAATTATGTTATATTAACCACTTATTCTTCTTATCTTTATTCAATGTGGGACTTCACTCACACGTGTAACCCAACATTCCCTTCATTTAGAATCAAGGCTAAAGTTTTTATTTTTTGCTAGCAGCCAAGGCACAAGTAACCAATTACATGCCCCAAAAGCAGTAGCGCAGGGAAAAAAATGACTTGAGTCCAACTAGTTTATAGCAAATCTATATTTAAAGCTGCAATCTGTTAACTAAGGAATTCCTATTAGAATTTCAGATGTGAAGAAAAGTAATATTACTTATAATCCTCTCAACTTCATATGAAATGGAGATAATCCATTTATTGTTCAAGATTAAATTTTATAAATCTAAAAGCTAATGTATTATCATGTCATTTAAAATTTTAAATAAGATAACTCTATCTAAAATCAAGATCTATGATATAGACTCTCAATTTCACTTAAAATAGAGTTGATCCTTATTTGACTCAACTAGGTTTAAAACAGATGTTTATTTTACTAGACTATCTTGGTTATTATTAATTTGTGTAGAAGCAACAATCTTGTGCTGTCATCATAGTCCACAGATCAATTGATGAAGAAGGGAAAAGGAAATAATTAAGTCCAAACTTTGAAAACTTCGAGAACAAAGCCGGATATGGTTATATAACTTATCACAATATTGAAGTATTCTCACTCATATCAGGTTTTGCAAGGAATTACTACTAGTATATAAGATCTGACGAGTCAAACCCAAAAGAATAACGAACCCTTGTTCAAGGATTGTACTAGCTAGCGGAGTAAATAATGGATCTGTAGCACAGAAGAAAATAACTATTAACATCTAAATAAATAAATGTCCACATGATTTACCAGCTCATTTTCCGATCGAGGAACAACATTTATTGCCATACACACATATAGAAATCTAGATCTACCTCAAACTGTTTTCTGAAACTTGCATCAATACAATTCAAACACACAACCAAATAAAGCAGTGTAAATGGTAATAATATTTAGCACTAGTGCGAGGAACAACATATTATCCTAAAGCACAAACTACGTACCACATACTGGTATAATATTTCTTCATGCCAACTCCTTCAACAAGCACAGCCGAAAAATATCTACCTGAAACTCTCATGACTTAATAAGGTTAAAAAAAAAAAACAAAGAAAACCCATATGAATAATAGCTCTTAAACTAGTTTAGATTTGCTTGATCTAGCAAACAATCGGACCATAAGGCTTCGATTCCCCGAGAGAAGAGAAGAAAATAACATCAAAGGGTAGAGAAGAAGAAGAAGAAGAAGAAGAAGAAGACCCTTCGCTCAAAACAAACTAGAAATGAGAGGGTAGGGTAGGGTAGGGTTACGTTTCTTCTTCTTGAGTGAACCCATGTCTTCAACTTCTAAAACTAAAAGCTTCTCTTTCTTCTTTCTTCTTTCTCTTTCTTCCAGTTTTGATCTTTGAGGAGAATGGGAGTTTTAGTGGGGTTGGTGGGTGGTGATGATGAAAGTGAGGGGCTAATGATGATGAGAGGAAGAGGCGAGAGGACATGATGATTGCTGCTGGTTGTGTGTTTTCTGTGTTGAAGGAAGATATATAGAAATATATATATGAAATTCCAAAGTGTTGGGATATGGCAATTCTCAAAAGGGTTTGATGGCTATTATTTCTTCTGTCACATGAGATAATTATCATGAAGCTACCAATACCATGATACTGTCTTTTTCTCTCTCCTAACCCCTAAGCACTACTTCTACTACACATGAAAATCCTGTGTTTGACTGTTGAGAGAGAGAGAGAGAGAGAGAGAGAGAGAGAGGGGGGGGGGGGGGTTGATGGAGATTTTCTGTGATTAACCTTTTCTCCAACATGAGTGAAATTGACATTACAGTCTATGCACTTGTCAAAGGAGGAGATAAAAACTAGACACTGTATCTTTTTTCTTGGAAGACTTTAGTAGAGACTGTGTATCTGGGGGTCATGGTTGGTGTAACTGGCTACGGAATGAATGCCATAAAATCTTCACCTTTCTATTAATTAATAAAACACTGTTACTTATTTCTTTGTGGAACTTTCTATATGTATGATTAAATTATATCATTCACCATATATATATATTTTCTATAATTTTGAAATTAAGTTGTGATTGCGTTGATAGCTAATGAGGTTGGAGCCCTTTGATGACAGGTAATTATTGAGTACTCCCGGAATACCATAAATGCATACTTTATCTTTCATATAACTGTGAATCTCACTAATTAAATTTATGGTAGAACCTACAATTCATGTGAGATGAGAGAATATGCATTTATGGTACTCCCAGAGTATTCAATAATTTTCGCTTGATGGCCTGATAACTTCACATCATTCTAAATTTATGTCCTTTATTGACTATTATCTATACTTTTATTTTTTAGAGAGTTTAAATCTATGACTCTTATCTATACTGATTTAAAGAGAGGGCTTAATTTTCATGCCACTTTTATTTTCAATATTAACCCTTCCATACAAAATTTTTAATATTTCATTTATTTTATTTTTTGGCTTAAATTAATCCATGGAGCATGATTTATTCTCAGCATAAAGAAACTCGCCTAGTGGGAAAAATATCTCATGCATTGGATATTTGCATTCTAGACTCAATACAAATAATAATTATTGCGATTGGAAAGCATCCTTTTCCCTATAGTATGTGTAGTAAGTGTAAAACATAGTGTAATTTACTTTGTTATACATGTTTCAGTAGTCATTAATTTCATCAATTGTAAACAAGCTGGCATCCATATATAATAATTATAAAATCATGTCCTTTATTGACTCTTATACCTATATTAATTATTCAAATAGGATCGAGACTTAGTCTCAAGATAGTTATCAAGAGTCTTGTAACTCAATTAGTATCCCATAATGTTTCTAACAAGAATGTTTAAGATTCAAATCCTCTATTCCTATTGTAGCTATTGAATTAAAAAAAAAAAAAAAAAAATTCTTATGACAGTTCCATTTTCAATGTCAATCCTCCAATAAGAAGTAGAAGGTGAAAATATTTTGTTAACTTATTTTATATTTAGCTTCTCCTTCATAACCATTGTCTTTGTCATTGTAATATAATGAATTTAGTTACAAGTAATTTTTTCTTTGTTATTGTAATATATATAATGAGTTTAGTTAACAAGTACAATTTCAAATAAATTATATGAAAATTGAGTTCTTATAAAATATATCAATAGTTTTCTAGAACATGATAATTTTTTTTTTTTAAAGTTTATACTTGAATTAATAATCTTTTTTTTGTAAATTATTATTATTATTATTTGGCTAAGCTAACTAGTAGAAGCTAGTAGACAATAAAAATTGAATTAGTTTCAAATAGGTTGAATTTTTTTTTTTTTTGGAGAAACGACACTACGATTTTATTAAACTGAAGGCAAATCTGCCTGATACATTTCAAAACAAAAGGATGGAACATCCTCCATTAAAACAGAAAAACCTGTGACATGCTCCATTAAAATACGTTGAAATTAGTTTCAAATAGTTTGGAAGTATTTTTAAATGAGCTTGAAGTTGTTTTAAATTAGAGAGACACTTCACACTAGGCACAAAATTAGTAGAGAATGTAAAATCTCATTAGAATGGTACATGATAGATGATAGTTGATACAAAATTAGAATGCAATTACAATTTAATTTAAATATGTTATTGATGAGTAGTCTCCACTCTCCACTTTAAATATTTAATATTTTTATATAGACTGCACAACAATATACAAGCTTACAGTTAACGGCAAAATGTGTCATATTCATTTTGGCCCTCATCAATATAGATGTCAATGATGGTGGCGTTACATATGATGATGAGTGATGACAATGTAGATGAAGATAAGTAGATGATAAAATTAATGATTAGTTAAATGATGCAATATTGACAATGATGATTGTGGTGATGAAACTTCATTACTTTTTGGTTTCTGCCAATTTTTTCAGTGGGAAAATGGTTAGCTACCTGAAATTCGCATACACACCCTTTTGAGTTATATATACTTAGTTCATAGCTATCAACTAGCTTGTTATATACCCATGCCTTGTTGGTAAGTGATAAACCTTTTGCTTCATGTAAACTAAAGCAACACATATGCACAATAAACAAAAGGATAAAGCAATAAATCAAAACACAATTATATATAATTCACTCACAATAAAGCCTATAGCTCAAAACCCCACTCTCCCATCTTATGAATACCAATACCAATATAATACTAAGCTTCACCTTTTAGACATCAAAAAAGTATGTTATTATTTTAGTTTCTCAAATTACAATAGATGATGTCGATAAGATTGTGATTTTTAGTAGTAAGGTCGGATTCTCTCTTTTTTATTATTATTTGTTTTTTATTATATATATAAAAAAACATGGGAGAATACCCCATTTATTGCAATACTAGCTATAGTCACAAGTATTTGCCAGGTTAGTTTATTATACCTTTCACCATAGTTATATTGCTTTGCCTCTTATTCAAAATTTCATGAGGAGTTATCATAAGGTTTGGCATTGGATTCTAGCACATGGCCGGTCAGGCCACTGAAGTTGGCCCCCCCAAATGCTTAATTAAGAAATATTTGTTCAAAAGAACTTTTATAAGGGGATCGAGTTCAGTTTTTAAAATCGACATGCACCTTTAACAAACCATATTAGAAACTTTTTAGCAAAGTCCCACCCAAACCCCTCTTTTTAATCTGAAACGTACGCATAATAAGTAACAAAATGCCAATTGATCAATGCCCAAATGTGAACTTTTGTAAACTCCAATACATATCTTGCCCAACTGTTTTTGGAGCAAAATGTGTTTGGTTCTTTTACTTGGCAGCTTCTTCCACCAAGATATTTTTAGTTGGTGCTATCTAGGTGCCTAACTAACAGACCCACCTACACTTCCCTTGGCCAATACTCTTCACATTTGTGACTTGGGGAAATTTGGGTAGCACAGAATAACCTCATCTTCAAGCAGATCATTACATATTTGCATTACCAAATCATACCACATTCACAAGAGTTACTAACATGGACTGAAATACTATCACGACTTATATGCAATTGCAAGAACCACAACATGCCACTCTAGTTGTCTTTACTTGGCAAGGTCCGACATATATGAAAAAGTAACAACTTGGCTCTAATGTACTGACCCAAGCTTTGTTTGAAATGTAAAACTAAACACTTATGACAATATTGCCTAAGGTAACGCTGACCCGGTAGGAGATGGAGACCTAATCCATGACCATTTAGGGAATTGGTTGAGAGGTTTCCCTCTTAATATAGGCCTTATAACAAACATTGAAACAAGAGTACGTAGGATTGGCTTTTAAATGGGATAAGGGTTTTAGAGACATTATTCTCGAGGTGGATTCCCTTCCAGTATTTACATGATGGGCTAAGGACTCTACCATGTGCATCTATATGCTTATCTTTCATTGTAGAAACCTGCTCACTAGAGAATGGCAAGGAGAGTTCAGGGCCTCAGTCATGTCTACCAAGAAGCTAACTTCAGTGCAGACTAACTAGCATTGAAGGGAGGCGGACAACAAGTATGGTATTAGGAACATGTTGAGCCTCCGACTTTAATTATACCTTATCTTTTGTGAGATGTCATGCACAAAAAATCCCTAAGACATACTTAAATAGTATTGTGATGTGAATAACACTAACTTCCTATAAAAAATATATTGTAGGAGATTGAAGAGAAGCCTTTTCAATGCCACATATAATCATATATACTGTACACTGTTCATGTTAATAATAATATTAATGATTTCTACCGTTCTACACTTTTTCTCACAAAAAGGCAAAGGAAAAAGAAGAATCCCGTTTATCCTGTCTCTCTAACTTTATTTTTTCCTTTTTTATGGCTAAATTTTCTACTTTTATGTTTGACCCTAAGTAATAAAGTTAGTACTTTCATTGGACTTGCCCAATTTTTACAAGTTCCACCTCTCGTCTATGTTAAAAAGCCTATCAGGATTAGTCTTGTGGCCAATTACAAGGCACGTAATTCCACCACTAAAGAGTGCTTCTGTCATTTCATCGATAAACATTAAAGCGACCCCAAAAGAACATAAAAGAGCTGCAGCCTTCTTTACAGCTGAGTGGAGGCATGCATTGCCCCTAGGAGATTTGGTTCCATGTTTTAATGGGAAACCCAAGTAATGGACGCTGGTCAGGTTGTGTGTATCCTAGTTTGTTTTAGACAGTAGGGGAGGGTAATGTGAGATTTCATCCACAGACATCACACACTATAAATATTATGTCATTATTATTGGACTTTACTTGAATCTATATGTGTTCTAATTATAATTCTTTTTTTTTTCTTTCCTCTTTTGATAATTTTGTTCCAATTATAATTTAATTGATAAAGTTTTTAATCATCGAATAATATACTAGAATTCTAATCCCATTAATACAAAAATTAGTTAGTGCCTTAGTCTTATGGTAAAGATCAATTAATTATATGACTTCTTATCTTTTTTAGAGAAACTAGTTATAAACTTAAATAGAAATATACATCACCCACTTAAACAATAAAAAATCAAAGAGTATGTCTTCCAAACAAACATTAACATTTTAACAAGACCATGGACCATCAATCTAGCCACTATTCTTTTTTTTTTTTTTTTTTTCCTTTTTCTTTTTTGGCACAAAAGCAACTCTAGAAACGACAATCTGTCAAAAACAACTTAGTCTCTTCAATCAATGACCATATAGAACCCTTTCTAAAAAAATAAAAATAAAAGACCATCTATAACCATGGGCAATGACCGTATTACAGGTAAGTTTGATACCAGCTTTAAGTTTTAGTTTTTAACTTTTATATATAATTTTTTAAAACCTCACTTTTTTTTTTTTAATTTTTTCTTATTTTTTCAAGGTATAAGTATATTTTAGCATACTTTCATCAAAAAGTTTTCAACAAAAAACTAGATAAGTTGTTCCCAAACGAACACGTAACTTTCTCATTTTAATTGAATATTCTCAATATCTTTAATTATTTTTTTGGTAAATAAATGACTATCATTAAAAACTAAGCAGCAGACAATTAGGAGTTTGAGTTTGAATATTCTCAAGGAGTTTAATTATTTCTTTAATTAGAAACTATGGATTTTGAGTTTGGTTCGCCAGTGAAGAAAACTGTTTAGGAAATCTTGAACATAAAAATTGGTCCTCTTGAGCCACCAATATTGTAATTTAGTGACATTATATGGTCTCATTTATAAAGAGAAGCAAAATTTGAATCCCTTTTTACTTATTACTTATTGCAACAATTGAATTATAAAAAGAAAAATTTGATGACATACGGAATTGATGACATACTCGTGAAAACATAAAGACAAAGACTGAAGTTCATATTCAAAGTGAAGAAATTGTGCACGCTATATGTCCTTCAACTTTGAAATAATACTAAAACCTGCACCATAATCTGCAGGTAGCTTGGTACCATTGACATTTACTACCAAATACGCTGTACGATGCTACAAAGGTCTGAAAACGTGTGAATACCACAAGAAAAATCACTTTTAAGTAGATATCTTTCTGCCCAAGATCAAATGATCAATGCTCCATTATGCATGTAAAGCACCATGCATGAATCCACTGGAACTTTCATAGGGCATCAAAGAAACCCTTACAGAAGACCATAAAGGAATACTTTAATATGTTAGATACAACAAGCTCTCTCTCTTGCCTGATAAAGCTCTCTTCATCCTTAATGTGTGTTTATAATTTTAGTTTTGCACATTTGTAAGAATAACCTACATACACAAGATTAAAGAAGGGAGAAAAAAAAAAATTAGACAAAAAAAATTTACGTAATTCTACAATATACCTATATTCACAAGCAGTGACAGAAAAAGTTTCACTATAAAATAAGAAAATTACTATAGAGTAATACAATAGGACTCTCACAAGACCCAAATCTAAATGCACACTTGACTGTACACGTGTATTCTAACAACAGTACCACAATAGCACTCATACATAAAATTTCATGTATACAACATTAAATGGAATTGGAATTTAGAAATTTTTTGGATAGGACCAAACCATCAGCTTTTTAGAAACCATGTAGAACATGCCAAGTATGCAGAGTTTATGAGCAATTAGTATAAAGCATGTGGGATTTTCCTCTCCATACGATTGGTCATTTAAAAAGTTTCAGGTGAGGGTTTTTCAAGTTCTCTTCGTCATGATTATGATTCCATTTTCTGGGGCAAACAGAAAAGTCATCAACTTTGGAATCAAATTTAATTTATTTGCAAATTGGGGAGCCAAGCCATACAGACTCAATGGCCACCCATGTTGGGCTCCACACCCAATTTACTTCTTCAACCTTCCAACTTTTGGGCAGCTGCAAGAATTGTCAAAGGTTTCAACTTTCAAAGTTCAAGTTTTCACTCATTGGGGAAGTCATATTCCCTAAGTAAATTGACTTCTCCAAATACTACCCAACCACCTATAGCCACGTGCTAGGCTCATGACATCAACCCATGCAATCAGGATATAAAGTTTTGCATGATTTATCTAAGTCTTGTTGAACTTTCAAAATATTTTATTCAAACCTTAAAGTTTTTAAAAAGAAAAGTTTCATTTAAACCTTATAGTTTCAAATCATTTTGAATCTTAGAGTTTTGGATAAGTTTCATTTAGACTTTAAAATTTGAAATAAATTTCATTTAAACCAGCCAATCACATGATTTTTAACGGGGTTAACCAAAAAAAAAAAATAATAATGATAAAGGGTTTAAATGAAATGTGTTTAGAAATGTTGAGATTTTAATGAAACATTTTGAAAATCTAATGTTTAAATGAAGTATAAAAACAAAATTTTGAGGTTTAAAAAGTAATTTATCCTAAATGTTTTCACAATACTTTTGCAACTTGTTATGGTGGAATGTTATGATTGAAACAATATTTTTTTTATGGGAAAATGATCAAATTTCATTCATTCAAGAATTTGAAATAGAGGTTACAACTGAATTTATAACAAATTCTACAATACTAGGGGTTTCTTCCATCCATGTAATGAAGCTATCAATGAATTGAGTATGTTGGGTGAATCCATGAGCTACCTTGTTACCCTCTTGTTTGGTATGAGATCTCAGCACATCTCATATACAGTAGCTGCTTTAATGTTTATGCAGTGACATTGTCACATTGTCAATGGTTATTGGAGTCACGCTTTCTTCCTGAAAAGTCGAACATACTAATAGAGAGTCAATTGACTAAAACAATATTACCTTTCCATATATAAACTACTGGCAGACTAACACTACTTTTATTATAAAGTACTAATAATAATGGATTACATCAAGAATTATGAAAATATTTTTGTGTAATATGACTTTTATTGTTTTCCTATTCCTAATTAGTCTTGGAAGGTGATTATCAAAAAAAAAAAAAAAAAAGTCTTGGAAGGTAAGGGATGGGACCCATCCAAGAACAAAGGGGAGGAATTTGCGGTACAAACTAGAATGTTTGGTTAAAGTTAGGAAAATGATATTTTTTGAGAAATAAAGTACGTACCATAATTAAAGTCAAACCACTAGTTGACTTTAGTCCTTTCCTCGGTTTCTTTCTTCTTTGTCGGCTTATGGAAAATGCAAATATCTCTTATCTTCAGATTGTTGTCTTTTTCCAGTCCTACAAACTCAAATTCTGATTACAGACAATTACGAAAGTACGAAAGGAGGCCCAAATTGCCTCCAATTTGGGCCTTAGGTTGGCCCATCTTGGAAAATTATATTATGTCCCAGTTTTCCGTGAAGTCATGATTGCAATTTATTTTTTATTTTCACCATTTCCGGGGACATTGAGAATTTTTTAATTTTCTCCAATTTCGCGGAGGATTAGGGAAAACTTAATTTCAAATTTTTGTCTCCGGGAAATAGTATAGTTTAGTATTGATTGTATGTTCTAATTTGTATACGTTTATAATTAAACATTTGTATAAGCTAAAAGTAGAATGGAGTCAGAACTTAGAGTTAGGGGGTAGCTTTGTTATTAGATGTGTGCTGCGGTTTAGCCACTTAAGTTATTTTGTTTTTGTTTTTATGTATCTTTGATGCGTGCGCCTTCTGCTAATAAGGAAAAAATTATTTTGTTTAATTTTTTTTTTTAAGGATTAGGTTATGTTTTGGGGTAAAATTGGTTAATTGAACTTAATTTTTTTTTCTACTTTATTATTCGTAATTTTTGTTGTTAGGCTAATTATTTTGAGCTTGTATAATTTTTTTTAGATTTTAGATCTATAGATTTTTTTTATGATCTTTAAAAAGAGGAAAAATGCTAGGGTTACAAACCTTTTTTCAAATTACTAATGTGGTGAGTGATTATTAGTAAGTAAAAAAAATGGTGTAAGTGGTGGATTCAGATACAAATCAATAAGAATTTTTTACCTTAACAGTTTGTAAAAATATTGTAAAAAAATTTATGATTATAGCATTTCTTTAAAAAAATGGCAAGTCAAATAGTGGCCACGTCTATGGCCAAAAACCCTTATAGTACAACTGGTTGACATTTCTAAGTATTTTCAAAGGAAGCATGTAGGTTAAAATCTCCATCTTTAAATTATTGAATCATAAAAGAAGAGAATGACATTTATCACAACTATTCACATGACATGATCTCAGGGTTCAAATAGGGAGTTTCATGGTCAATGGCATCACCACCACAAATGTATAATAGCAGAGCTCCTGGCCCCATCGTGATGGCCTCTATAATCTATATGACTACTAAAGTTGAGAGTTAGAAACTTGCATGATGAAATAAAAGCCAAGGAGACTGTAAATCTTATTAGAAATCAGCATATATAAGGCTAATAAATCCATACATTCACTTGTTGATGAATGCAGATACCATATTAACAATCTTTCAGCAGAGTTTTGTTGAACACATGCAGTTACAAGGAGACTAATAAATGAACATATGTTGCTCTTTGGTTATCATTAGATGCCTCGACTATGTATCATTACCACAGTTTTCTTGAATGAAAGCCTCTTTCAACTAAAAAATAATGCCACATAACTTATACTTTTCAAGCTACCGTATGATTGGTTAGTTTCTTGCTGTGATGTGATAACCTGCTCTCTGTCATTGGCATCGTAGCAGAAATTTATTTGTCAAATCTGCTGGATAAGTCTTTTCTGTCAACTTGATTTTATGGACCACAGAGCAGATATGCATGTGTTTGCATAATTGCATATGGTTCGGACTCCACCAGACCTCTCCTCTCACCAATTATTTTGCATAACCTTACTTCACATCACCAGAGTCCAGACATGTGATTTTTAGGCTTTGTGATCTGCACTGAAGTTATATATTTAAGCTTATAAAGTTTTAATACGAGGGAATCTTTATATTGGATTTACTTTTAGGTTTACATCGCAGCCTCAATCTCACTTTTGCTGAAAGTGGGGGTTTGGGAACTGTGGGGAAGATTTAACGTGTGCAACTTTTTTGTATTGGTTTTAGATTTGTGGAATTTGATGCATCTTAAACTTGAAGTACAGTTGTGTACATGTTCTTACAGCAGATCCAGCCATCTTAAGCAATTTGGCTTTGCAAAGAAATAAAGTAATGTTAGGGACACTATATATTTTTCATAATTGCTAATATAACTTGTTGCGATTAGAGTAACACTACTCTTATATGAATCCACTATTGACACTATTTTTATTATGAATCAGTCATAACAAGCAATACAGTAGCGATAAAAAATATTGTGGTCCTAGAGTCATGGATCTAATTTACATAACAAGAGAGTCAATGGAAGAAAGGGGAATGGAGAATCTGTTGTTAATATGTAAACAACTTTATTTTCCTTTACAGGTCTATATTGGGAATGTCCAACTAAGCTAGCATCACTTGTTAGCTCATCAATAATTGCCACTAACTTTAAGGTCTTAGCTTCCTCTCTTCTTTTCTTCTTTTTAATTATTTTTTTGAAGCAAAAAAGAAAAAAAATGGTGCAACACTAGAACTTTCTAGAAGGTCACACATCTTAATACAACTATCAATCAAACATACTTAATTGTGGAGTTATAGAGATCTAGGGCATGTTTGGTATGCAATCTCAAACAACAGTTTTTAGTGTTTAAACACTAAAAACTATGGGCCCTCAAAAGAAAACTGTGTTTAATAGGAGTTATTTTATCAAAAGTGTTTGAGTTACAGTTTTCAATTTATGATGTTTAAAATATGTATTTTAAAAATTCACTATACTAATTTTTAGTTTTCAAGCAACGTTGCTGAGTGGTATTTTTGTAAATAAATTGGAACCAATTTCAATGCCTTGGTTTACAAAAGAAGAAGACCTGCCAAATCGCAACTACTTCAACATGACTACGATTTAATCATTCAACAAACCAATCTTTTAATAATATTTGCTAGATTTCTTACTATTAGTTGACATGAAATTGATATTTCTATTCGCATGACATACTCTGACATTTGATTTAAAACCTACCTCAAAAAATGTCTATAACTAATAGCCTAAATGCCTAATTAGTAGGAAATTTGCAGCAATCTTTGTGTTAGGTATAATGTACTTTTCTCGTTAATTCCTATGGTGCACTTGGAATATTGAAATTGGCTCCCCCGTGTGAAAATGTTATCAATTTTTTGTCACATTAGCGTAAAGATTTATAATAAAGTTTAGGTCCAGTGCATCGGATAATATTGTGATAATATTGTTATAGTTCTTTTGATTTATGTGATAATATATATTATAATCAAAGCAATAAAAGAGACTACTAGAGCTTTTCCTTTTAACAAAGTAGTTTTCAACGTGGCCGAAACCTGAACAGAAACGAAGCTTGGAGAAGCTAGGTTTAATTCTCTCTAGAACGAGAAACAGGTGAGAATGTTTATTATCTTTTATAATCACATTAAACTGGACTACCAAATATTATTTTGTCCCCTGTCTCCTAAAGTCCCATCTCCATTATCTTTGCCTATTTTTAATTGGGTGATCAAATTTGAGGATTGAGTATTAGTGGCTTTTAACCTAACTCTCATGCCACTTGCAATTAATTAAGAGATAAAATCTTTGACCCTCTTATTGAAATATTAGTTTAATTATATTAAAAATAAAGTTTAGGATTTTGTATGCCAGATTGCCACACTGATATGAAAGATAGTACTAATGAAATCATTAGAGAGAGATTAAGAGTTATAAAACATACTTTGTTTTAGGGTAAGAAACACAGACACAGACACAGGTATATACAACACAATGATACGAGCAATTTTTGAAAAATCAAAACATAAAACGGTCGGTATAACACCGATATAATACGATACGACATGAATACAACATGAATATTGCACTCTAAATGGAAGTGTCCGTGTTTCCTTTGACTTACTTTGCCAAATTTTCCCTCCTGCACTTCTAAACTCAGATGTTAAAAAAAGTCATTTCGAAGTGTTGGCAAGTAGTCTAGAACAACTAATTCTATATTTCTATTCAATCTAAGAAGCCTCTTGTCAAGATGTACTGTAAAATCAGAGAAGGTTGTAAATAAAATGAGTTTCACCAAACATTATGCAACTTTATTAAGTTGACAGAAGACGTCAAAATTCAGTAACACATTTTAATTTGGATTATAGGCCTTTTTCACTGCTATTGCAGATTGGAGGAAAACTCACCATCTAGTAATGTTATACTATGCCACGATTGATAGTGAAATGATCAACAGAGTCATTTTATGAGCTGATCAATAAGTGTCAATCAAATTCAATGGACTTCATAAGCTTTCAGCTCAGATAGCAACTTGTTGTGCAACGACGGAATATTCTCTAATATCAATTTTTGTGATTTGGGGTTAAGGAAACTCAAACCAAAACTGAATAGGAATTTGAGGCAATATTCAACACAACTCGATTGAACCATGTTTATCAATCTTAATTGGATTTCTTTTGAAGTCCCATGGCGCTTTTAGGCTTTGCACAATAGTGTTTTTTGTGCGTGTGTGTGTTTTTTTTATTAAAAAAAAAAAAAAAAAACCATCTTGAGTGTTATTGAATTGCATAATGCAACCATTTAAAACAGCCTAATTGCCTTTTGGTCACACCATATGAGGTTGGTGAGATGAGGCTGCCCCAACCTGTCAGCATATAGGCATGTCGTGAATCAAGACTGTGTGGTACATGACAACAATAAACGCATTATCATAAAATAAAATAAAAAGAAATTTACAAAATTATCTTGAAGCCTTAGTGATTACCTGCTTATTAAACAAACAAATAAAAACATCATTTGGAAATGGAGAAGACATAAGCGTGTGTTTGGATAAGTTTCCTTAGCTTACTAGTTTATTACTTTATTTATTTAAATGCAGTTTTTTTTTTTTTTTTTTTTTTTAATTATAGATATATTATAGTTCAAGTGACCCAAACCATCGTTGGCCGATGTATTTGTAGAACAAGTATGTTAATCTTAGGTTAGTCTATGGTTAGCCTAGTGTTAGTTAACTACTCTCTAGTATATAAACTTTATATTGTGTTCATTGTAACATTGTAACACAAGTGCATAATATAATATGTAGTCGTCAGTAACTTTCTTATTGTTGATGTAGGCCGTTAAGTTGAATCACGCGCGTAAACTTTTGTGCGTGTTCTCTCTTTCATGCTTTTACTTATCATTCAATCGTTATACACAATCACATGACAACTTTTATATTTTTAAAGCCTGATTTTTTTTTTTTTAGTGACAATTGTACTTCTGTCAATTTTTAATAAATAAGCAAATAATAACAAAAAGTTAATCCTACCTCACGCTCTGCACACATAACCTATAGAAATGGTAAATATTAAAACAACATTCAGCCCCTTTAAGCTGCTAATTTTCTTGGCATCTCTTGCAGGCAATAATTGAGCATTGAACAAGAGGAGGGTGGAAGTTAAATCATAAATGCGTGAACGCAAAAGAACAAGACAGGGAAAATTAGCTTTTTTCCCTAACCTCCAAGCCCAGCTATGGTCCTTGTCGAATGAAAATAGCTCTTAATGGTGTTAGGTCTCCTGTCATTTTAAGGCACAACACGAAAAAACACTGGAGCAATAATTTCAAAACCGTGATGCCATCAAAGCTATTTTGATCACTTTTCTTATCTCAATTTTTAGCCATAGTTCAGTACTAATCAAAGCTGAGAAATTTAAGGCAACCTTAGTCTTTAAGCTTCTAGATCATGGTCCCCTATGTCAATTTGTACACAAAGTTTCATACAGGAAAAATTGACACAACCTTTCCTCCAAAATTGAAGTCATCCCCATAAAGCACTATCTGGATGTTTCAGTCAAAAGACTCAAAACACGTTTTCCTTTGGATTAATTTTTTATGAAATTTTTTATTCTTTTATTTGTTGAAAATTGACAAAAGGACAGTTTCACCCAAAAATAAATAAAAAAATAAGTGTGATATTAAAAAGATGTTCATAAACAAACATAATTACCAAGTTTTATTTCCAAAATTTTAGAGTTGGTAATGAATCATACACAAATTTATGTTAACCAAATGTATTCTTTTTTTATCATTTTATTTTATTTAAAATCATAATTTTTATTATTTTCTTAATTAACATGCCCAAAAAAAAAGTTAAATAAAAAAAATGAGTTAAAAAGTCCAAAAAAAAAAAAAAAAAAAAAAACTCACATTACAATTCTCAATCTCTTATACAAAATGCAAAAGTAAAGCAAAAACCTTCTCACCCTTGTAGCCTTATGTACAAAACTGTAAAAATAATAATAATAATTTTACTTTTATAAAAAATAAAAAATAAAAAATAAAAAAATTATGGGTCAAAGAGAGGGAAGGGAACCCATATTTGCCAGACTTTAATATCACAATCCAAACTACCACTGTAGACCAGATAGGAAGTGCCACAATCAGAAGAACCACTTTTACCACCATTATTATTACCATCAAGAGCCACTGCCAAGGACTTAACTGGGCGTCTATGTCCTTCCAACACACCCAAACAAGAATAGCTCTTCTCAATTCCTCTCCTCCAGATCCTAACAGTGTTATCAGCTGAGCCACTGCACACCAAATCCGACACCACAGCCAAGCACAATATAGCTTTGGTGTGACCTCTAATAGCACCCACTAACACCATTTGACCAAAATTACTATCTATAGCTTCACTATCTTTCTCCCACACAAGAATTGATCGATCACAAGCTCCTGAATATAGCACAGACCCATCACTGCTTAGAGCCAATGCATTCACAGCTGACTTGTGCTTCTCTAATGTAGCCACTAGTGAATGTGAATGCTCTTTGTAATTGTCCCCAGCTTGCTTTCTCTTCCACACCTTGATTTTCTTATCAGCCGAACCCGTGTAAACAAATCCATCTTTGGACAATACTAAAGCATTGATTGCATCATCGTGTGCATTCCCAACAGACTCTAAGCACTTAAAATCATTAGTTCGCCAAATCTTGAACGACCTATCCCACGAAGCTGAGTATAAAAAAGACCCGTCTTTGGATATAGCAAGTGCAGAAATAGAATCAACATGATGTACCCACGTACACTTTTTGTGTCTACGTACTTTTACGTAGTTCTTGGCCGAGAAAAACCTTGAAAACCGATCATTCAACGTTGGAAGAGTGGCTATGCACTTGTACTTTTGGTTCGGGGTATTGTAATCATTGTTGTTGTTATTGATCTTCCACACACGGATTTTGTTGTCTTGATGAGCACTGAATAGCTTATCATGTTCCAAATCTACTACAAGGGACTTAACCGCACCGTCGCTTAGAGCAACCACGTTGTCCACTGAATTATTGCTTTCGAGGCCAAAAGGGTCTCGGCAAAATTGGCTTATTTCGCTGTTGGAAGAGCCACTGTAGAGGAATTTGCCAGCGAGAGTTAGAGAGGACACGTAGGAGGAGTGGCCTTTGATAGTGGCTATGCAGAGGTATTGGGCTGTGTTTGGATTAGGTAATGATTGGTCATGTTGTTGGTGAGATGGTGAGGTGAGAGAAGGAACAGAGGGAAGACTTGGTTGGGAAGAAAGTGTCGAAGAGCTTAATGAATCTGATGGAGATTGTAACTCTGAGTCTGTGTGGCAAGGCAATGGACATGGAAGAAGCCCCATGTTTTTTTGTGTGTGTTCTTTTATCACAACACCTAGAGGAAGAGAAAGAAATAGTTGAAGAGACAAAGGGTTGGTTGGCTTTTATAGAATAGATCTGCCTACGAGTAAAGAAAGCATCAAGTTGAGGGGAGGTGGATAATACTATTTTTGTAGGAGCCAGTTTTAGCTATTATGGGGGATACGTTTTTTCTGTTTTTTTGGAGGCGATAATAGCATAGGTGAGGTGTTACTTGATAGAAAAAAAAGGTGACCTTTTTGTCTGGAAAATATTAGCTAATAGTAGATATTTTTAGAACATTTTATTTGTAAGGTTAATTGTAAAATTAAAGTTAATGCTAATATTCAGAATTTTGTAAATAACACTATCCTTTTTTATATATATGAAAATCTTGTACACATGATTTATCATTAGCTCACTACTTCATTACTACATTATAGCTATCACATTTGTCAAATAAAAAAAGATTATTTATTTGTGAGTGTAATAGAATACAATAATTATCCCATATCTTATGCATCCGACATATGTATATTCTCTCCTATAAACATGTGAGAGCAAATACCTTTTTCTTAGAATGAGGAAAGCCAAATATAGAATTTTTTTTCACAAGATTCACATGTCTGTAAAAGAGATGAGAGATATATCCGACAAATAAAATACCTTATTGGTGGCATGTCTAGCATATAGAACCTCTTTTTTTTTTTTTTCATTATTTTCTTTTGTTCATGTTTATTTATAGGCTTTATAAAGTGAGACATTTTTCCCCTCTTATATGCTATCCAATTTCTTATGAAGATTGAAGTATCTCCAAACCACATTGTACTTTTTGTACATAAAGAAGATTATTATTTAATTGTGAGAGTATCATAATGAAAAAAAAAAAAAAAAACCAAGGTAGCTTTTTTCTAATTCTTGATTAGAAATTCTCTGTCTCTCTCAAGTCTCATTTAGAATTGGAGTAATATGTCTCCCTCAAGTCTAGTTAATACTTCTTAATTAAAAAAAAAAAAAAAGTCTCGGCTAATATTATCTTTGCATTTCTTTTGGAGGTTGAACTTCATTATATATATCTATATATATATATATATATACAGGGGCGGAGGCATGTATAAGGGTGGGGGGCCATGCCGCCCCCCCCCCCCTCCCCCAAATTTTAAAATTTTTTAAAATATATATACAATTATTTTTATGTTTTCAAAATTTAGTCTACAAAAATAAAAGTTGGCCCCCCAAATATTTGAATTAATCCATAATGCTCTTAAAAAAAATAATTGGTCTAATAGTTATAGAGATATAACTTTATTTTTCGCAATTTTATTTTTTATTGTAAAATGTATTTTTATATCTGTTAAATATTTGATAAAATTTGGTATTAAACATGTTTAAATTTATATTTTTCAACCCGTTATGTAATGATTAATAAGTCATTGACTTATTAAAAGAATTTTGTCACTAAAATTACACATGAAATGTGTCTTTAGTTGCCATATAATGTGTTAAAATAAGGTAGCTTTAAATATGTTTGGAGCCTAACTTATTTCTCCAAGTTTTGGATCATTCATGTTTTTGAAAATTTCATTAGTTCAATTGAAAGATTTTTTACTTACTTTTGCATAAAATTTGATAATTTGTATTTAAAATGAATCTTTTTAAGATTTTGACTATGAAAATGGAAAAAATGAATTTTATTTTATGAAAGATCGCCGTCAAAAATAATTTTGATTAAAAATATTAAGATTTTTTTTTTTTTTTGGTTGGGTGTGTGTATATATATATAACTTATCAAATAAAAAAGTGTGTGTATATATAATAAAAAAGTGCGCATGTCTGTACATATGTGTGTGTAGGTGTGCAAGTTGTCTTGATAAATATATTAGCATCGCAACTTAGATCTCCCAAACAAAAATTCCTGACTCCGGCTCTATATATATATATATATATATGAACTTCATTATTGATTCTACTTAGAATGAGAAAAGCAATTAAAAAAAATATTGAAAAAGGAAGGAAAAGAAAAGGAAAACCGGATGGCGGTGCTAAAGCGGGCTTGCAAGTTGCAGTTGCAAATAGCAACAATTCAGAAAAAAATAAAAAATAAAAGTTGCAAATTGCAACCCTCGCGCCGTCAAACTTGAACCGCTCACTATACAACTTGGGGCTTTTATGCTTTTCACTTTTCAGCACAACTGATGGGAAATGTCGACTCGTTTTGTGGGTTCAGACTTCAAACCTCTTGTCCAAACTTGAGATAAAACCAGCACAAAATGTGCTGTACTCAACTATGGAATTTCTTGACACGTTGTACTCTTGGTTTGCTTTTTGTTTGTAAGTTGTAACAACCATTTTTTCTTAAAAAAAAAAACAAAAAACAAAAAACAAAAAACTAGTCGGCCTCACACTAAGCGATGACAATGAGTAATATCACGTATACCATTGGGGTCTTGACGGGACTATCATCGTAAGCATAGCACATTTCTTTGAAACGTTACTGCTCAAATGCTTAATTCCTGCCAAACATAATGTAAATTGATACAAGAACTTCTATCAGTACCATTAAACTACATCTGATCATGTCTAGCAACAGCTTTTGGATGAGATGGGAAATTGGCTGGTTATTGGTCAGAGCATTTCACATCAAATGAGTCTAAACTTTGGGTGAATAATTAGTAGAATTACCTGTAGTGCAATTTCTGCTGCAGTTTACCAACAAAACCAGCAATGGTTTTAGTTTTACTGCATACTATTGCTTTTTGTCTGGTAACAGCTTTTGAGTGAGGGGAAATTGGCTGGCTATTGGTAAGAGCATTTCACATCAAATGGGTGGGTGAATTAGTAGAATTACCTTTTGTGTAATTTCTCCTGCAATTCACCAATAAAACCAGCTTACTATTGCTCCCACTGTCCCACATACATGCTGGTTTGGAGGGACTGCCCAGCAATGGGTTCCACCACAGGAGAATTTGCAATGGTGAATGGTTGAATATAATTAGTCCATGTTTTATGTATGCTAAACAGCCTATATTGCTGACCACCACCCTTAAATGGATGCATTGTTTTCTTTTTTAATGGTTTTGAGAATGATTTTTTTTTTTTTTTTTGAGAATAGTTTTGAGAATGATTGATAGAACCGGATGAGTTTAAACACTTAAATTATTTTATTGACTTATTAAAGGTTGGATGATATGGTCCAGATGGGTCCCCTCCAATATTGAAGGTTTTCTCCTGTTAGGGTCATGTAATTCTGTGTCAAAAATCAAAATGTTGTCCATTGTAATTGTTTTCTTGACTCTATGTTGTAAGTCTTGTGTGTCTTAGACTCTTAGTGATGTGTGTGAAAATCAAGATTTAAGACAAAGAATCAAGAAACTGCTCAAGGTAACTGTTGCTACTGTTAGCTCGACTGCAATTAAGCTTGACACCACTCGACTAATCAAGTCGCTGGATTACTGAAATCTTAATTCAGGTTCATGATGGACAAGTAAATCTCTCTCTCTCTCACCAACTAAATAACTAAAGATGTGAAGATTGGTGATCAGTTGAAAGTGCTGCAACAATCTACAGACATGTTGTTGCTACTATGAGAACTTCAAGTTTAAAATTGAAGTCACGAATTAGGGTGTTCTATTGAAGAGAACCACCGTCGAAAAGTTCAACTGAGTTGAAGTTTCGTGGGGTCACAAAAATAAGTTCTACTGGAGCTAAAAAGTTAGAATTAGGGTTAATTCTATTAAAATTTGATTCTATTAGTAGATTCTTTCATTAAGTGTAATGTTAGACCCGGAAATGATTATTTCCTTCATAACCATATTGTTGACTCAATTATTTTTTTGCACTTTATTACTGAAAATTGGTTATGTGACATGTTTAACTGAATTTGAATCCAAGAGTATAATTGACTAATAATTTGAATTGACTTACATTAATTTGGTTAAAATCGATCAATTAGGGTCTAGACAATTTAAAAGTAAGCTTTCAAACTTGTGTGTGTATATATATATATATATTCATTCTAAACAAAATGCAACCTTAGAGTTGTATATTCAAATTTTAAAACTTTAAGAAATAAAATCAAAATAATCACAAACTCTAAAGGTATGACTGCAATGTTGAATTTTAAAAAATTAGCCCAATTAAAAATTTCAAATAATTTAATGATAACAAAGAGTTATATCAAATAATATCAAATGATAACAAAGAGTTATATCAAATAATATCAAATGATAACAAAGAGTTATATACTGTCTTTTCCACACAAACACAAAAGAAAGAAAAAGAAAAAGAAAATGAGTATATATATTGCCTTACTTTTTTCTTTTTTTTTTGGTGTGTGTGTGTGTGGAGAAAGTATATATTGTCTTACATGGGAGAGTCCTGCACACTTATTTGGAGCAGCCCTGGACCAGTAGTAAAGCAAGTAAAACCCAACTTCTTCTTTACTTTAGAGAAGCCCAACTCTTTAATTTACAGAAGCCCAACTCTTTTAATGTTTAATGTGAAATAACATAAAAATAAATAAAAGGCATGTGAGAGAAAACAGTATATGGTATACCACATCCCGAATATAACTTGAAGTTAGCTTAAAACAAAAGATAGGTGGTGACACTTGTGAGTGAAATAGCACAGAAGAAAAGATTAATTTAGATGGAATCCTTAGCCAGTAGATCATAATTACAATGGCTGCCTTAGGTTTTGCCACAAGCAGGAAGAGTATTCAATCAACATACCCATTTGGAATTGCAATGACTGCTTTAGGATTTAACACTAGGAAGATTATCCAATCAGCAAAGCTGGCTTGGGTCTAGTTTTAAGATACAATGCTCAACGGTATGCCAAGGCAGTATATAAAGCTCCCCCTGCTCATGGGGGTTGTTGACCATTCATTGACCAAGTGCTCACAGAGGCATGGATTTAAAGATTTTTTATTTTTTTTTAAAACAGGATTGAAAGATTTTTATTTTTATTTTTAATACATCGATAATTGGGGATAGGAGAATTTAAATCATGAATTTTTCTGTTGGATATCCATTAATAATTCAAGAATTGAAAGATTTTTAAGGGTCTTAAAATATGATATTCTCCTTACAAATAGACATGTCTAGAGATATTAAATACAACTATTCATTGTCCATTTGGTCTCCCATTAGGCCATAATTGGAGCACAGTTAGATTTTCCCAATTTCTTTGCAAATTTAAGGGCCATGAGTAAATGAGCGTAATGGCTATATCCTATCCAATTAATAATCCAATAGCGAATATACTCTCACTCTCCTATTGTTAGCAATCTAGCCCATATATGCGGCCTTTCACGCGTAGGCTCCAAGCCTTAGCCAAGGCCTTCTTCACTAATTACCCCTTTCCTTTCCTATTTTTACTTCTTTTTTTGCTCCCCATCAGCAGTTTTCACTCCCAAAAAAACGCACCCTATATTTAATGTTCACTGTAAAATGAAATGATTTCAATTGATAAATATATAAGGGGTTAAAGATATAACACATTACTGATAACATCTTTAATATTTATCCAAATATAGTTCAAACCCCGCATTCTACTTGTTTCATTATCTATCTATCTATCAAAATATATATATATATATATATATATATGATCAATATAAATATTAAATACAATACAATACCTAAGTTCTTACCTTTTGCTTTAAAAAAAAAAGTTTTACCCTTTTACTAAAACTCGGGTATAAAATTTTAAAGCAAGCAATCACTCTAACAATAAGAATACTTACACAACAATTTTACTACCTTTTTATTATAACATTTAAAATAATATATTGTAATTAGTGTAACGTTACTTTTCATATGACTATAAGTGATTTCATTTTTCTTGTACACTTGTTAAAATCTTACCTGTGGAAAAAAAATTGTATATCTTTAGTGATGCTCAATAATTTAGATTGCAAAATGAGTGAGCTTGAAATCAAAGTAATCATAAGGTCATAACATGTGGAGAAAGTCTACAGCCGACCAAGAATTGAATTCATTTTTGCTGCTATCGTTTGAATGCGATGATAGAAACAAAAAGCCTTCACATCACATCTGTATATAAACCAAATACATAAATTACGTCATTTTTTTTTTTCTTTCTGAATAATAATGTATGGTATTAAAACCCAAAAAGGATTACATGTGAATTCAAGAACAAAAGTTTCCAAAAATTGGGCTTAGGAAAGGATTCACATCCAAACCAATAAAGTAGCGTGCACCAGACGGCTGATGCATTAGCCTCCGCTGCAATAACCCAAACAAAAACATATTTGTGGTAATACGTGTAAGTAAAAGAATATGTGAAAATATATATAATGTTATTTAAAAATTAAAAATGATTGTTTGAAAACACAAACCAAATGTCCCATAACTTTCAAATTTCAATAAATTATTCTATGTTTATTATGTATGTATAAGTTTATACCAACATAGACAATAAAATGAAATAATAATGAGTCGAAGTCATTATTTAATCATTTTAACAGTGCTTGATAGAAAGTAAACAACAAAAACAAGTAAGTTCTTTTAGCACTACAAATAAACTCGCAATTTTTGTGACCGATTGTTTGTCACTTTCACATAAATTTATCATCTTTTATTCACTAATCACAGTCAATTACACAAAAAATTATAGCAAAAGTTGTGTATTTTTTAATCGGTACTAGATTTTTTGAAAACAAATATTTATAATATCTTGGACAGTGTATATAATAAGGAGCACAAACATCATTAACAAAATAGAAAAGCTTTAAAATTTTCAAAATGTTGAACATGATTTAACTCAACCAAACGGAAAAGTCCAAAATAATATTTATTATTGACAGAACATCCCCATGACCAACATATTTCACATATTGACATATAACCACCCCAATTAAAAAAAAAAAGGGTCAACCTCTCATAGAGTCATAGTACCTGCATGTTGTTAGAAAGAAATGTGCAAAACGTTGTGGTGTTGTCTGTTTTTGTTTTTAGGCGAATCATTGTAGTGTAGTACGTATTTACTTCAAGTACCATGCAAATCACACTTTTAGATAGCTTCAAATATTTAAACTCAAATTATGCTCCCAAATTCAACTAAAATTTAAGTTAAAAGTTGAAAAATAAACAGTGTGTTATATACCAATCATATATACAAATCACTGTTCATCAATATACTCATACAAATAAAAATATTTTGGATAAATTCTATAAGCATACATTAAAATTTGGACTAATGTCAATCAGGTTCAAATTGATCAGTTTTGTAAAGTCTTGAACCTGATTATCATTAGTTCAAATCTTAGAATATGTTAGTCTCTTTTTTTTTTTTTTTTTTTTTTTTTTTTGAGAATCATAAATTAAAAAAATAAAAAAGTACATACCTAAATGCTAAAAAAAGAGTAAAAATCCAAACCCAACGGCCAAAAAGGCTGTAATGCCCAACAGAGAGCTCGAAATCAAGGCGCCACCACCATCACTAGTTTCACGACCAGATGACGGCGGAGATGAACCATTGTTACCCGCCGGGTTCGCTCCGTACAAGTACTGAATCCCCATAATATCATCGCTATGAAGCTCGACCTTCTTAGTCCTCGACGTGATCGCAGGGTACATGATCGACTCCTCCACCGACGAGTGTCCGAGCCCAAGCAGATGCCCAATCTCGTGCACAGCCACCGACTCGAGATCGATCGCCGCGAGCGACGGGGACCTGGTGACGTCGTCGTCGACGACCCACGACTCGGCGGCGTCCAAATGGAACCGCCCGCTCGGCGGCGAAAACGCGTGGGCCAGCGTTCCCAAGATCCCGTCGAACGGCTCTCCGTCGCCGTGTTCGCCGTTGTAGAACCCGATCGTAATGTCCGCCGAGAACGGCGAGGTCGACAGCTCGAACGTCAGCGGCGTCACCCCGGACCAACGGTCGAACGCGCGTGCGAACACGCCCCTGATCTCGTCGGTGATGCCTTCTTCTGGAATGAACGCGTAGGTCAGGTCGCGGTGGTTTTCGGGCCACCGAGGCTCGCCGGGAAAAAACGCGTAGCGAGCGACAATGCTGAGGAAGGACGAGGTGGCGTTCTGTTTTCCGGAGTTCATGGCCGTGGTACCGTTGACGATGTCGGCGACGCCGCACCTGGGTTTTATGATCTGCTGCACGGTGTTGTTGTCGAGCCTGCCGGTGACGTTGAGGTGGAAGTTTTTCTGGTACGTTTCGACGGCTGACTTGAGCGCGTCGTCGAAATCGTCGGTGAAGTTCGACGTGTTGTTGATGTAACCGAAGTACTGGAAGTACCGCTTGAGCCTGTTCAAGCCGTCGACTCTTTGGCCGAAGTGGTGGCCGGAGAGGTTGTGGAACGATTCCCAGTTGCTTCTTGTTGCGTTTGGCCATGGCGGAATCGAAGTTACGTTGGTGAAGAAGTGAGCTGAATTTGGATTTGGAATGTACAAAAGCGAAAGAGAAAGAGAAAGCAGCAATGCCGAGTGGATCAATCTCATGGTTATTTTATTTATAGGACAAAGAGATTGATGAGAGAAAATGAGAGTAGAATTTCGGGTTTATAAAGAGATAGAGATAGAAGTTTGTTGTTGGTGTTGCTGGGGCGTTGAAATGTTCATGCACCACGTCAGAGATAGATGATTGGTCAATGTATCTAATTTACTAGTTTCTGATTCGTGCTCTGCATGATTTTTTTTTTTTTTTTAATTAGAACGTAAATATATAAATTTTATTTTTGTCGTTATTGTTATGGACAAAAATCACATTTTTATTTTTAATGTAACTTTTTTTTTTTAGCATCAGCATATGATTGAAAAGCAAATACATGGAAAATTAAGATTATTTTTGTAGAGTTTATTAAACAAATAAATAGAGGGAAATCAAGAGAAACTAAGAAAAGCTTCCTTACGTTGCAAAAATTCAAAGAAAAAGAGATATCAACAAAAACGCATTCTAATATATTAATAAAAAATTAACATCAACAAAAACAAAGTGATGAAGTGTGAATTCGTCAGTCAATGAATGTAAACAGAGACGATCTTCGGCCTTTTGCAAAGATGTTTTCTCAAGAACGGTCATCGGTGTGGTACCTGCCACAACGTCTCCGATGCTAAAGTTAGTGTCAAAAATTACTCAAAATAAGCAATCAAATAGTATCAATCTCAATATGTTCATACCTTTTCTTTGGGGCGTGTGAGGGCTTTATATATGTTGTTGTAGGCTCTAGCCGTTGGGCAATTATGGTGGTTCTTAATATTTCTCTGGGTAACGTTTTCTGGCCTCATCATGTGGCTTTAATTTTGTCTCAACGGTCTGTTCGATTGGTTTTGTAACCGTCTCTGACATTTATTGATGGCATTGAATGAAATGTTCAGAGTCGTCAGTAAAGTGTATGCTCGTCATTGAAGGCTTTCCTCGTCGGTCCAGATTACCTCTTCCATGATCTACTTCATCAGTCCCATCAGTTGCCCCCGGATTCCGTGGTCGTCATGACATGTCGTGTTGACCAAGGAAGGTGAAAGGTTTCTAGGCAATAAGCGGTTGGGTTTTTGAGCCGTATTTAATGTGCTGCGACGGTTCCTTTTAGGTTGTGGCCTACGTGGCACCTTTTGATTGGGGGAGTTAATGCTTCACATGATGAGTTTCCTTGATTTTCCCGCTGGTTTTTCAGCTTCCCAATCTTTGGTTTTAAACTTCCCCTCTTCTCATCATTTTCTTTTCACTTTTTCGAAAAAGCACCTCCATTATTGCTCTGGTTCTCTGCCTCTCTTCTCCGCGATTTTCCCTGCGCAGTGCAACGGTTTTCTTCTTCGAGGTATGTTCTTCTTTTTGCTTTCTGATTATCTTGCTTATTCGCGTCGTTGTAAATTTCTGATCTTTTATTTCTTCTTTCCTTGCTGTTTCTCTTTTGTTTGGCTTCTTTTTGGCTTTAGGGTACCTTAGATCTTTCTTTATTTTCTGTGTTTTTCTAGCTTTCCATGTTCAGTAGCTCTGAGGTTAGGTCAGATTGCCCTTCGATTTCATTTAATGTGCTGCGACGGTTCCTTTTAGGTTGTGGCCTACGTGGCACCTTTTGATTGGGGGAGTTAATGCTTCACATGATGAGTTTCCTTGATTTTCCCGCTGGTTTTTCAGCTTCCCAATCTTTGGTTTTAAACTTCCCCTCTTCTCATCATTTTCTTTTCACTTTTTCGAAAAAGCACCTCCATTATTGCTCTGGTTCTCTGCCTCTCTTCTCCGCGATTTTCCCTGCGCAGTGCAACGGTTTTCTTCTTCGAGGTATGTTCTTCTTTTTGCTTTCTGATTATCTTGCTTATTCGCGTCGTTGTAAATTTCTGATCTTTTATTTCTTCTTTCCTTGCTGTTTCTCTTTTGTTTGGCTTCTTTTTGGCTTTAGGGTACCTTAGATCTTTCTTTATTTTCTGTGTTTTTCTAGCTTTCCATGTTCAGTAGCTCTGAGGTTAGGTCAGATTGCCCTTCGATTTCATTTCTTTTTGCTCGATTAGGGGGGGCTTTAGGAACTTTTCCTTATCTTGAAAATTTTGTTTACAAGGGCAATAGTTTGGCTGTCGCGTTGGCTGATTTACTGCCTCTTCTACGTCAATCCGTTGATTGGTTTGAAAAATTAGTGAAGGAAGGGAGGACGATGTCAGAGGTCAGGTCTAGTGAACTCGAGACTGGGTTATCGTCTAGCGGTAACCCAGTAGAGGAAGATATAACCCATTCTAACCCTCGAGAGGTTAGGGCTTTTTATGCTCTGGAGGAGGAGTGTGGGTTGGAGGCGGAAACCCTAGGTAGATTTAGGGACAGATTTCAATTTCCAGATAGGGTTAGGGTTTGTCTACCTGGTGAGAGGGATCGGGCCTGTCACTTCTTTCCCGGCGAGGTATGCTTCTATGAATCTGCCTTCGTCTGTGGATTGAGGTTCCCGGTCCATCCCTTCTTCATGGAGCTTTTAGACCGTTTTGGTATTGCTCTCGGGCAGCTAATGCCCAACTCGTGGAGGATCTTGGTGAGTTGTATGGGGATTTGGCTGGCAGCCAATGACGGGGACATGCTCAGGGTGGACGAGCTTGTCTATCTTTACCGTCTGAAGGCATCCAAGGAGCATGGGTATTATGAATTGGTGCCATGGGAAAGAAGGACTAGGATCGTCAAGGGTTTGCCGTCCTCTTTCAGGTACTGGAAGTCCAGGTTCTTCTTTGTGTCTGGGGATGATTTTGAGACACCCTCGGGCGAGTTGTGGGGTGATCTCTCGAGGTTACGTCGGCGGTGGGAAACCCCGACTTTAGGTGCGTCAATATTTCTTCTTCGTTTCTTGAATTCCGTTGTGTTTACTATTATAGCTGCTAAACTTTTTTTTTTTTTTTTTTTTTAAGTGAAGAGACGACCAAAGCTTAAGAGCAGGTATAGGGAATGAGTGCAGAAGGCCATTGAATACTTGCAGACTATAGAGAGCTGGGACGATCTCGTTGATCCCAGAACTCTTGCATTCTACTGCCTCGGGCCTGAGCCATCTGCTTTCGTCTTAAAAAATCTTGAGATAGAAGGAAAAAAGAGTAAGTTCCAGCTTCGTCAATGTTGGCCCTTTTTTTTTTCCTCTATTTCTTGTGTTTTTATTCGGGACTAACTTTCTTCTTTCGACAGAAATGACATCTAAGTTCAACAAGGAGATGTATGCGAAGTTGAGGGCCAAGAAGGATGAGCCCTTGTCGAATATAGGGAAAAAGACCGTGCGTGTAGTAGGGAGGATTCCTTTTGCCACTCCTCCTGCCTCCGTTACTCCTCTTGTCTCCGGCACTGAGATGACGAGGACTACTTCTCCATCTACTTTAGTGGAGGAGCTTCCTACGCTCGTCACTAAAAGGCCACGCCTGTCGGAGAAGGAGAAGGAGAAAGGGGATGCTTCTCGCTCTACGATCTGGGGGGATGAAAGGATGGCCGTTGAAAGGGCCCATAGCATCATGACGGCTGACGATTTGAAGGCTTTTTCTGGGGTCCCCTTCAACACAGTGGCTGGTGGCCACGTTCACAAGCTCGTCCAGGTGAAGTGCTTTTACTTCTTTCATGAGCAATCCTTTTTTTTTTTTTTTTTGAAGAACTGAGACATCTTTTCAGGTCTTGGGGGAAAGCTTACATATCGCCTCTGAGTATCTCACTCAAGAGGCTAAGCTGGCATCCCTTTCGTCAAAGGTGCTAGCCTTGGAGAGTGAAAACTCAAAGCTGAAGAAGAACCTCATTGACTCCATGGGCAAAGCTACCACTTTGAAGGAAAAGGTCAAGGTTTTGGGTGACGACCTCAGAGTTGAGCGCCAGCTGAACCTGGAGAAGGATGAGCAGCTTCAAAGCTCTAAGGAATCGTTGAAGACCATCGCGGCTAGGTCCGTTGAGGCCTTTCAAACCACTGACGAGTACAATATTGTGCTTTTCAGTTGGTACTTTAAAGGCTTTGAACTTCTTCGAAGGTACATGCTCAAGCATCCAACTGGCGTTGATATTGGAAGCTTGGACCTGGAAGAAGTGGACAAAGAGATGGCCGCTGACGAAGCTGCTCTGTCTGTGGTCCCTGCTGATGACGCTCCAGGAAATGCCCCTGTTGACGATGATGCGGCCGTTGATGCCCCTCCGACTTCTAAAGCCTGAACCTGTTACTTAATTTTTTTTGTTTGTTGATTATTACCCATTGTGGCCCCCTTTTTTTTTTTTTTTTTTTGTAAATCTCATCTAGAAACATTTTTCTTTTTTCTTGGGGAACAATGTTTAAGCCCAGTGTTTATGGGTTTGTAAAGAAACAATGGTAGTTTTAATTTACATCTTGCATCTTACCTGTGTTTGCGAGTTATATGCTTTTAATTGCATATGTGATGTGTTTGGTGAAGCATTTTTTGTTTCTATGAGACACACCTTCTTTGAAACGGTGAGCGTCAGTAGTTTATATTTGTCACGGTATGGCATTGTGATCGTCAGTAGTTTACATCTGTCAATGCGGAATCTTACTACTTAGCTATTTTTTGGCTTTTCAATCACCCTTAGTGATATTATCTACGTCAGTAACTTACATCCGTCTACGCGGAATCTTGTTACTTTAGCCATCTTTTCAACTTTAGCCATTTTTTCGGCTTCTTATGACTTACACCTTTTTCAGGGTTTTGTCGTTGTCAATAGTTTACATCCATCAATGCGGAATCTTACTACTTAGCCATTTTTTTGGCTTTTTAATCACTCTTAGTGATATTATCTACGTCAGTAACTTACATCCGTCTACGCGGAATCTTGTTACTTAGCCATTTTTGGCTTTTGTTAGTTTCTTCTGGAGCAGGCCTGTTTGTACACAAATATTGGCTGAATAATCAATTTATTGATTGTTAATGACGAATACGTCTTTCAATTACATCTACTGATGGTATTTCTTCAAATGTTCAATGTTCCATGGCCTTCGGAGCCTTTGTCCGTCTAGGGTCTCCAGATGGTAGCTGCCTTGTCTGGAGTAGTGAATGACTTTGTATGGTCCTTCCCAAGTGGGGCCGAGCTTTCCTTGAGTTGGGTCTTTGGTTGCTTGGGTTACTTTGCGCAGGACGAGGTCTCCTATGTTGAGTCGCCTGAGCTTCACCTTTCTGTTGTAGTAGTCTGTCATTTTCTTCTGGTATTCTGTCATCCTGCTGAAGGCTTTGTCTCGTACTTCGTCAAGGCAATCTAAATCAACTCGCAATAGGTCGTTGTTCTCTTCTTCGTTGAACGCTTCTCGTCTGGTGCTTTTTATTCCCACTTCGACAGGGATCACCGCTTCTGTACCGTAGGTAAGTCTGAAGGGGGTTTCTCCCGTTGGGGTTCTAGCTGTGGTTCTGTAGGCCCACAAGACGTTGGGCAGTTCTTTTGGCCAGGCACCCTTCGCATCGTCCAGTTTGGTCTTTATGATCTTGAGCAACATGCGGTTTGTCACTTCCGTCTGTCAATTCGCTTGTGGGTGGCCTGGTGATGAAAATTGGTTCTTGATGCCTAGGCCTGAGCAGAAGTCTCTGAAACCCTGGCAATCAAACTGTCATCCGTTGTCTGTTATGATCGTCCGTGGAATCCCGAATCTGCAGATTATATTCTTCCAGACGAAACCCTGGATTCTGGTCTCGATGATGGTCGCAAATGCCTTTGCTTCAACCCATTTAGTAAAATAATCAATAGCAACTAGCCAGAATTTTACCTGACCTTTGCCTTGAGGCAGGGGGCCAACGATGTCGATTCCCCATTGTGCAAATGGCCATGGAGATGTTATCGTCGTTAGTTTTTCTAATGGCAGGCGTTGGATATTCCCGAACCTCTGACACTTGTCACATTTCTTGACGAACCTTGATGCGTCATCTTGCATGGTTGGCCAGAAGTACCCTGCTCACATAATCTTTCTCACCAAGGATCTTGGTCCTGCATGGTCCCCGCAAATTCCTTCATGCACCTCTCTCAGGACGTATTCCGCCTCTCCTTCATCAACGCACCTCAAGTAAGGCATGGAGAAACCTCTTTTGTATAAGACATCATTGAGAATCATGAATCTGGCGGCTCTCTTCTTGATCTTTCTGGCTTCATCTGCGTCCTGAGGTAGGTGTCCATCCTGGAGGAAGGACATGATGGGCGTCATCCAGCTACTTACGCTCTGGACTGCGAATGTTAAAATTTCTTCTATGCTGGGGTTTTTCTGTATCTCAATCATCAGGTCTGTCTTTGATTTTGTTCCTTCCGACGAGGCTATCTTTGAAACTTCGTCTGCGGCCCTATTCTGGCTTCTCGGAATTTGGATGAACTCCACTTTTTCGAATTCTTTCGTCAAGTGCTTCATCAATTTGAGGTATTTCTACATTCTTTCTTCTTTTGCTTCGTATTCTCCTTTGATCTGCTCAATTACTAACTTTGAGTCGTTCTGGACCAGTAGGTTCCTGGCCCCAAGCTCTTTCCCGAGCCTTAGGCCTGTCAGAATTCCTTCGTACTCAGCCTCATTATTGGTGGCTAGGAATTTTAGCTGAACTCCATATCTCAATACTTCTCCTTCAGGGGTGGTTATGACTATCCCTACTCCCCCTCTTTTTTGGACTGACAAGCCATCAGTTTGCATTATCCATGTTTTGTTCTCGCTGGCCTGGTTGGGCTCGTCTAGATAGGTAAACTTGGCGATGAAGTCTGCCAACGCTTGTGCTTTAATGGCCATCCTGGGATGGTACTCCACGTCGAATTGGCTGAGTTCAATTGCCCATTGGACCATCCTCCCAGCTGCTTCGGGCTTGCTCATAAACTTCTTGATGGGTTGGTCCGTCATCACTAAGATTGGATTTGCCTGGAAGTATTGCCTGAGCTTGCGTGAGGCTACTATCAATGCAAATGTGATTTTCTCGATCTTTGGGTACCTAGACTCAGCTCCCTGGAAGGCTTGGCTGATGTAGTAAACTGGGAGCTGTTTCTTATCCTCTTCTTGGATTAAGGCTGCACTGACTACTGTAGATGATACTGCTAAGTACAAATACAAGTTTTCACCTTCTTTGGACGGGCTTAGAAGTGGCGGATTGCTAAGGTAACGTTTGAGCTCTTGGAATGCCGCTTCGCATTCGTCGGTCCATTCAAAAGCTTGCTTCAGGGTCTTAAAGAATGGCAAGCATTTGTCCGTCGCTCTAGAGACGAACCTGTTGAGTGCTGCAATCCGGCCCGTGAGCTTTTGGACCTCCTTGACGGTCTTAGGTGATGCCATATTGATTATGGCTTGTACCTTCTCAGGATTTGCTTCTATTCCTCTCTGAGACACCATGAATCCCAGGAATTTTCCGAAGGCAACACCAAAAACACATTTACCAGGGTTCAGCTTCATTTGGTATCGTTTGAGGGTATTGAATGTCTCCCTCAGGTCATCCAGATGTGCAAGCTCTTCTTTGCTCTTGACGAGCATATCGTCAACGTAGACCTCCATATTCCTACCTATCTGCTTGACGAACATTTTATTTACCAATCTCTGATAAGTTGTCCCAGCGTTCTTCAGTTCAAACGGCATTACCTTATAACAGTAGAGCCCTTGACTGGTAATGAAGGCGGTTTTCTCTTGGTCCTCGTCAGCCATTTTTATCTGGTTGTACCCTGAGAATGCGTCCATGAACGTCAACAGCTTGTGCCCAGCCGTAGAGTCTACGAGCTGATCTATCCTTAGAAGAGGGAAGCTATCCTTCGGGCAGGCCTTGTTTAGGTCTGTGAAGTCCACACACATCCTCCATTTCCCGTTTGCTTTCTTTACTAGAACGACGTTTGCAAGCCAATCTGGATAATATACCTCCTTGATGAAGCCTGCCTCCAAGAGTTTGCTCACTTCGTCAGTGACGGCTTGGTCTCTTTCGGGTGCAAAGGTTCTTCATCTCTGCTTGATGGGCTTCCTCTCTGGGTCCACATTCAACTTGTGTTGGATAATTTCTGGAGATATGCCTGGCATGTCGTCATGGCTCCAGGCAAAGACGTCTAAGTTCTCCCGAAGAAACTGAACGAGCTTCGTTTTCATCTCAGGACTCAAGGTAGTCCCTATTTTGGTTGTTTTTGTTGCTTCCCCTTCAATCAACTCCACTGCTTCTAGTGCCTCTATTTTTTCTTCCTCTTTTTCTTCTATTGTCCACGTGTGGTTTTCCTTAGCTGCAAACACAGCCTGGTAACACTCCCGAGCTAGAATTTGGTCTCCTTTAACTTCACCAATACCATTTTCCGTTGGGAATTTTACCTTCAGGCAGTAGGTGGATGTGGACGCCTTCCACTTGTTGAGCGTTGGCCTTCCAATAATGACGTTATATGACGAGGGACAATCTACTACCAAGAAGTCTATCTGACGAGTCAACTGCCTCGGGTATGTTCCTACTGTTACAGCCAGCGTCACTATGCCTTTGGGATATACTCTGTCACCGCTGAAGCTAACGAGGGGGGAATCAAACGGACGTAGTCTTCCTAGATCTAGTTTCAATTGCTGGAATGCAGGAAAGTAGATGATGTCAGCAGAACTGCCGTTGTCCACGAGGATCCTTTTGGTGTTGAACCCTTCTATGGTAAGCATTACAACCAAAGGGTCATTATGAGGCTGTTTCACTCCTCTAGCATCATTCTCGTTAATGGTCATATCCTGATCAATTCATCTGTACTTAGGTAGGGGCTCCATGTGGACACTATTCACCTGTCGTTGATGTGTTTTCTTAAGTGATTTGAATGAACCTCCTGTGACAGGCCCCCCTGCGATCGTCTATATTTCCCCGATCACATTTTGGGGAGGCTGGGACTAACGACTTCCATTCTTGACGAGGACTCATGTTGGCCTTTGTTTTCATCTCGGAATTTGTTGTACTCTCCCTTCTTTATAAACTTCTGCAACTTCCTTTTTCGTATCAATTCCTCTATTAGCTCTTTGAGATCCCTACAATCTTCAGTGTAATGGCCATGATCTTTGTGGAATCGACAATACTTACTCCTGTCACGGACGCTAGGGGACGAGTGCAATGGCCGTGGCCATTTAAGGTAGTGTTCATCTTGAATCTGCGTCAAAATTTTGTCAACAGGTATAACAAGAGGGGTGAATTTTACCGTTCGTGGACTATTATCATCTTTCCTTCTGACTCCGTCATTATTTCGATGATCTGGACGGTCTCGCTTTTGTCCTCTACTGTCGTCTTCCTTTCTCCCTTTGTCCCCCGGTCTACCTTCGTCCCTGATAGCCGCCAACGCGTCCTCAGTGTTCATGTATTTCTACGCTTTAAGGAGCATTTCAACCATAGTCTTTGGGGGGGTTCTTCGCGAGTGAGGTAACAAGCTCCCTAGACTTCAATCCTGCCTTGAAGGTTGTCAACTGCACCATATCGTCAGCCTTGTCTACCTCCAGTGTCTCCCTGGTAAAGTGTTTCACATACGACCTCAAGGTCTCATTTTCTCCCTGCCTGATGGTGAGCAAGTGATCCGCGGTTCTCTTTGGTCGTTGTCCTCCAATAAAGTGGCGTAGGAAGGCGTTGCTCAACTGCTCAAATGTGTCGATGGACGACGTTGGCAATTTCGTGAACCATTCCCGGGCAGCCCCCTTGAGTGTTGTTGGGAAGGAACGACACAATATTTCATCTGGGGGCTGCTGAAAGTATTCAGGTGATCTTGGGGGTCCTTCAGCCCATCAAAGGGCTCAAGTTGAGGTAACCGAAATTTTGACGGCACTGGACAGTCGAGGACTGCTGTTGTGAATGGCGAATCCGTCGCTCGGACCATCCGATCCACACTTCGCTCTGTTTTTTCTTTGATGGTATTCCTTAGTTCGTCCATCTCCCTCCTTATCTCCCAAAGAATGTCTGAATTTTGCTCAGCGAGAGTGTTTGGCCCTCGATGGTCACTTCTTCTATAGCTATCCCCTTCGCCTTCTTGATTTCCCTTCGAATGATTTTCCTCCTGCTGAAGTCGTAGCCTCATTTCCTGGTTTTGCCTAGTCAACTCTTCAACTGTGGCTGCAAGGGCCTAAACTTGCTAAGCTAGGGCTGCAGAATCTTGATTGGACTCTATCCTAGAAAGAACAAGAATAAGAAACCACTATTTCGAGTTTGAACACGAAAAATGTCGTTTCCCACAAACGGTGCCAAACTGATGAAGTGTGAATTCGTCAGTTAATGAATGTAAACAGAGACGATCTTCGGCCTCTTGCAAAGATGTTTTCTCAAGGACGGTCACCGGTGTGGTGCTTGCCACAACGTCTCCGATGCTAAAATTAGTGTAAAAAATTACTCAAGAATAAGCAATCAAATAGTATCAATCTCAATATGTTCATACCTTTTCTTTGGGGCGTGTGAGGGCTTTATATATGTTGTTGTAGGCTCTAGCCGTTGGGCAATTATGGTGGTTCTTAATATCCCTCTGGGTAACGTTTTCTAGCCTCATCATGTGGCTTTAATTTTGTCCCAACGGTCTGTTCGATTGGTTTTGTAACCGTCCCTGACATTTATTGATGGCATTGAATGAAATGTTCAAAGTCGTCAGTAAAGTGTATGCTCGTCATTGAAGGCTTTCCTCGTCGGTCCAGATTACCTCTTCCATGATCTACTTCGTCAGTCCCATCACAAAGCAAATGTGGACTTTTTTTTTCTATGGTTTATCAGTAACCAAACATTTGAAATTAAGAGAAAGAAATGCTAAACATATAAAACATCAAACAACTTTTAGGTGAAACTGTATAAACAAAAAGAAAATTCAAAATATACAAAACATAATCCATAAATGCACAAAACATATATAATCCATAAATCAAACCCACCAACAAATAACGCAACAAAATGATGTAAGACAAAATCTACTATTTAATTTTTATAATTTATTAATTTTGGTATTTTTATGTAACTTTTGTTATTTTAGGTTTATGATAATTATTTCCTTATTTTTAGGAACTTTTAATACTTTTTAGGGTAAATTACAAAGTGCACTCTTAATGTTTGGGGGTGATTAGATTTTACACCCCAACGTTTTAGACCTTTGATTTTACACCCTAACGTTTGGTTCCGTTAGCAAATCACCCATTGGTTAATTTCTGCTGTTAACTGCCATGTCATTTGTTGATGTGTTTTTTTTTTTTTTTTTTTTTTTTGCCAAATAAGCCCCAAAATGACACAGTTTTAAAAATGATGTGCTAACCTTACACATGCTAAACGGCACCGTTTTGCCCACAGAGAAAACAAAAAACTTCTTGTTACAACATCATTTCTCCACCAACATAAAAAATCTCAAAACCCAGCCCTTAGCTCCCTAACCCACGAACCCAACCCTTGCAACCATCAAATCAGCTCTGCAACCAGCCCTTGCTTCGTGAACCCAGACGCAAGTTCATCACAGGCTCTAAGTTTGCTCCAAGGCGGCAGCAGTGATGGCAACGGGTATGGCTATGGCTCTCTTTCCCTCTCTTTTTGGATTTTTCTTGCCATTGCTGGAATGGAATTTTGGGGTTTTTCATTGGGTTTGCTGGGGCTTTTGTTGTTTGGGTTTGTTGAGGGTTTTTGTTCAATTATTTTTGTTTGGGATTTTGTTGCTGGATGCATAGAATGCTAGGTTTTTGTTCAATTATTTTTGGGTTTTTGTAGCACTTTGATACTGTTGATTGGGACGAATGAGCTGTGTGTATTGGAATTTTGGGGTTTTTCATTGGGTTTTCTGGGGCTTTTGTTGTTTGGGTTTGTTTAGGGATTTTGTTCAATTATTTTTGTTTGGGATTTTGTTGCTGGATGTACAGAATGCTGGGTTTTTGTTCAATTATTTTTGAGTTTTTGTAGCACTTTGATACTGTTGATTGGGACGAATTTTTTAAAGGATTTTTGTAGCAGTTTGTTGTCTATGGTTTATGATAAATTTGGTTGTGTTTTGTCTTGAACTTGTTACTTTATTGAAATTTAATTTTGGTGGGTCAGCCTGTGATGATGAGCTGTGTGTATTGAATGGTGTAAAATAATGCACATTTTTACTTGGTAAATTGACTAAGTGGAATGGTTGTGGTCCAACTGAGTGGTCCATGTGTTTTGCTTTATAACTCTTGTTTGCATATAGTATTGTATTTATTTTAATAATGGCTTATGTCCATTGAAAGAAGATGGTGATGTTAGTAACGTGTTAATTAAATGTTATATTATAGTAATGCCTCTTGTATACATGTATGTGAATTATATTTTATTGATTTATTAATTAAATGTAATATTTTAGTAATGCATTTATATGTGTGTGTAGGGCTTTGAATATGGATCAACCATTTGATATTTCTATACATCATGGAGGGGTATTCATTACACATAGTGATACACATGTTGAATATGCTAGAGGGACTAAATCAAGGGTCTCAGATGTGCTGTACGGTGTGGTTGTCGAGCCTGCCGGTGATGTTGAGGTTGAAGTTTTTCTGGTACATTTCGACGGCTAACTTGAGCGCATCGTCGTGGAGGGGTATTCATTACACATAGTGATACACATGTTGAATATGCTAAAGGGACTGAATCAAGGGTCTCAGATGTGCTGTACGGTATGGTTGTCGAGCCTGCCGGTGACGTTGAGGTTGAAGTTTTTCTGGTACATTTCGACGGTTGACTTGAGCGCATCGCCGAAATCGTCGGTGAAGTTCGATGTGTTGTTGATGTAACCGAAGTAATGGAAGTACCTCTTGAGCCTGTTCAAGCCGTCGACTCTTTGGCCAAAGTGGCGACCGGAGAGGTTGTGGAACGATTCCCAATTGCTTCTTGTTGCGTTTGGCCATGGCGGAATCGAAGTTACGTTGGTAAAGAAGTGAGCTGAATTTGGATTTGGAATATACAAAAGCGAAAGAGAAAGAGAAAGCAGCAATATGCAATGCCGAGTGGATCAATCTCACGGTTATTTTATTTATAGGACAAAGAGATTGATGAGAGAAAATGAGAGTAGAATTTCGGGTTTATAAAGAGATAGAGATAGAAGTTTGTTGTTGGTGTTGCTGGGGCGTTGAAATGTTCATGCACCACGTCAGAGATAGATGATTGGTTAATGTATCTAATTTACTAGTTTCCGACTCGTGCTCTGCATGATTTATATATATATATATATATAATAAGAACGTAAATATATAAATTTTATTTTTGAGGTTATTGTTATGGACAAAAATCACATTTTTATTTTTAATGTAACATTTTTTTTTTAGCATCAACATATAATTGAAAAGCAAACACATGGAAAATTAAGATTATTTTTGTAGAGTTTATTAAACAGATAAATAGAGGGAAATCAAGAAATTGAAACTATGAAAAGCTCCTTTACTTTGCAAAAATTCAAAGAAAAAGAGATATCAACAAAAATACATTCTAATATATTAATAAAAAATTAACATCAACAAAAACAAAGGCAAATGTGGATTTTTTTTTCTATGGCTTATCAGTAACCAAACATTTGAAATTAAGAGAAAGAAATGCTAAACGTATAAAAACATCAAACAACTTTTGGGTGAATCTGTATAAACAAAAAGAAAATTCAAAATGCACAAAACATATATAATCCATAAATCAAACCCACCAACCAATAACACAACAAAATGATGTAAGACAAAATCTACTATTTAATTTTTATAATTTATTAATTTTGGTATTTTTATGTAATTTTTGTTATTTTAGGTTTATGATAATTATTTCCTTATTTTTAGGAACTTTTAATACTTTATATCAAATTTGGTTCATATTATGGTTAAGTACAAATTAGGACTTATTTTAAAATATATTTTCTTGTTTGTTAAGTTTTTCAAAGCCATAGACCTTTAAGTCTGTAAATGTTTTTCAGAGTTTATTATCAACAAAAATTCAAACTTAGCCTGTTTGGTTTTTAGATTGCTACAGTTTTTCACCCTTACTTCTCTGATCTCTTTTTCTCGTTACCTTCCTCTCCTTTTATACTCCTTTTCCTTTTCACCCCTATCTTCCACGTGCATGCCAAATGATTGATCTTGATATTTGTCCCATCAACACCTCCCATAAGTCTTCATGTAGTAGCTGCAAGGTTGAAATCCACTGTTCAGGTATCACCTCCACATTAATACGGTCAGAGAGTTAGTTGCAGTGCATTTAATGCGGAGCTAACAGCTTTCTCCTTAGATATTTTAGGATCCTTCCATGTCTTGAGCTTCTATAGTGCTTATCCGTATCAACTAAGTATTTCTGTGACGTTTCTTCGGATAGCAGACCGTCTCTACTGACCTTGGCCTCAGTTAGTCGAGGTGGCTCTTATTCTCGGCATAACCCCCTAGGTCGTTATGATCTAAATTGACTTCTTTGTTTGTTAATATGATCCATTTTGACAGTGTTTACCCCCCTCTCGGACGCTTTTAGTCCTTGGCTTGGGCCTTAGATCCCTTATACAAAATGTATAATGGACCTCCAGGTCAAATACTTCTACAATTACCTTTTGGATTCAAAGTTAACTACCAGAAACCAATAGTTTAGAGATTAAATTCGGTCTAGAGCTGGCATAAAACATGCCAGCTAATGAAAACATGCCACGTGGTTCTCCTTCAAATTATCTAACATTCCATTAGTCTCTTCTTCTTTGGATTCTCTCTCTCTCTCTCTCTCTCTCTCTCTCTCTCTCTCTCTCCCCGTTCCCTCTGTAACTCTCTCTTTTAGCTTTTTTTTTTTTTTTTTCTTCTTCCTTTTCCATACCATCAAATCCATTGCTTTCCTTCTCTTGTGGTACTTATCTTCCCTGCTGATCTATGCATCAACACAGTGGGCATTAAATCTGAAAGTTTCAGAGACAAAAACAATGCTTCAAGTTGAAGGAAAAGAAAAGTAACACCAAAATGCAAGCTTCGGCCTAATCCAACAATATTCAACTTGGGTCTTTTGCAAGTCTTTCACGTAAGTCTTTCACAATATTCCTTAAACTAATCCAACAATGACAAAAACCTATATCTCAAACTAAAATTTCATAAAAAAAAAAAAAAAAAAAAAGAAAAAAAAAAAAGAAAGGGAAAAGGGGTTTTGTAACACATTACAGGGCTGTGCCGATACACTGAACCACCGACCTCCTTTTGAACCCAGTTGGCTTCGGTGCTCTTAGCTCTGCCATGGCCATCCATGAAGCATGTTTGGTTTTGGTGGGGTTGAGAAGCAGGGGATAAGTGTGGCGGGAAAGATGTGATTATTTGCTTTTATTGAGCACATAATGGAGGTGGATGAATCAATGAAGGGGAAAGTTTGAGACTTTTTGAGTGTTTGATGATCTTTGATGATGCTTTGGGTTGGCTGACTTTTTGTGTGTGAGAGAGAATTAGTCATAGATAGATAGTAAAAGTTTTGTCTCTGAAAATTCAAAGAGTAAAGTAGAGAGAGTTATAGAGGGAATGGAGAGAGAATGAATTAAAAAAGCAGTGTTTTACGGACAGAGGGAATGGAGAGAATCACGTGGCATGTTTTCATTGGCTGGCATAAAAGCAGTGTTTTACACTAGCTCTGGACTAAATTTAATCTCAATAATTTAGGGCATGTTTGGTAGTGGTGCTCAAGTATTGTTGTTCAAAATGTTATGAAAACGGTGGTTTAAAAAGTGTTATGAAAATATGTGTTTAAAGTACTCATAATGTAAAAATGTGTTTGATAGCATGTTTCAAATAACATATTTTAAAATATGAAAAAACATAATTGTATGTTTAGTATGTATACGTGTTTTTTTTTTTTTTTTAAAGTAATGAAAAGAATGTTATTTTATTGAAGGAGAGAGAAAAAGAAAGAAAAAGAAATAAGAGAGAAGGACAAAATGGTGGGCTCGTAGGAGAAAAAGAAAGAAAAAAAAAGTTTAGTCTTGTCAATGGGTCTTATGATTTACAACTTATTTACAAAAAGATCACTAAAAAACGTTACTTGAAAACTAAAAACTGGTATAGTGAGTTTTCAAAATACATGTTGTAAATACCCTAAATTTAGAATTGTAATTCAAACACTCTTGATAAATAATAAAAAAAAATATAAAAAAAAAATCCTAGCAAACACAATTTTCTTTTCAGGCCCATAGTTTTCAATATTTAAACACTGAAATTTGTTATTTGGAGCTTGCATACCAAACAAGTCCTTAGTTTCTATTCCATCAAATAGAGTATCGATCGTGTATGCTTTTTTCAGACTTTTGTGTCATTAGTTGGTATTAGAGTCTTAACTTATCCTAGTCTGATGGAAAAATGGTGATCATCCCACATTTTTTTAATATAAAAAATGGTGAAAATATTATTTTGGTCCCTAAACTTTATCAAAAACTTTTTTTTTTTTATCCATAAACTTTAAAAAATTCTTTTTTCATCCTTAAACTTTGTAAAGATTTTTTTTTTCCAATAATTCAAAGACAAAAATAGGGATGAAAATAGTAAATTTTTCAATAGTTTAGGGACGAAAAACAAACTTTTAATAAAATTTAAGGACTTAAATAAAATATTTTCAATAGTTTAGGAACAAAAGATGAACTTTTCAATATTAGAGGCGAAAATGAATTTTTTAAAGTTTAGGAATAAAAACAAATTTTTGATAAAGTTTAAAGATCAAAAATAGTATTTTAACATTTTTTATATTAAAAAGACATGGGATGATCACCATTTTTTCCAAGAAAGAATGAAAAAAAATTGTAATCCTCTTTCAAAGTGAAAGCCATGTGGTGCAGAAGCTCAAAAGTTAAAAGTTTGGGAATTTCATATGCCATTAAATTTTGTATCATATTAGTAATGCATTAATACTCACAAATATTAATTTAAATTAATGCATTTATTTATTTATGTTTTAATTTCTTTAGCCATGTCATTGTCATATGAACAAATTGTTATTTGCTATGTGGCACTATTTGTCATTATCACTCTAAATATATAGAATATTGCGCCACTTGTCATAGTTGTGTGCATTCACCAGTTGTAGAATCTAACATTTTTTTATAATATACTAGATGATATCCCACTCTTAATATATATATATATATATATATTAAGACTGTGGGGTCTATGGGCCTGGTAGCCTCAGCCTATCGCCTAGTAGGCCAAGGCCCATGCCAAGGAAGACTGATCATCCGAGGCTAAGATGGAGAAAGCCTCTTTTCGGTTGCAAGCCGAGAACCTCTTTGTCCTCGGCATGCCGAAGATGAATCTTAGAAGGGATAAGCCCGGGGCAAGCTGTCACATCCGCACTTAATGCATTCACCTAACCCCTCTAGCCGCATTAATGGTGATATAACCCTTTGGCAGGGCAACGTTGATCAGATTGAACCACTTGAGTACTGATAAGATTTCTGATGGGATGGGCAACCAGAAGAAAGGCGAATAGATGATCAACAGATGGAAGAGCAAGAGAGGATGGTGAGGACTATATAAGAAAAGCGAGTAAAGTAAAGGAAGGGGGAAAAAGAAAGCTAAAAAGAAAAAGGGCTCCTCGGCCATAGGTTGAGGAGCATTCCCCAGTTGTAAACAAGTTACAATCATATTTTATAAGAGAAAAGAGATTCTTGCATGGGGGACGACGGTCAGCACCTAATCCTTCTTCCCATTCTCTACAAATTTTTTGTTTGGACTTGATGGACTGAAAACTCGTTTATGTTCTGGGTCCAATAAAAAATTGAGTCCCTACAATTGGCGCCGTCTGTGGGGAAGGATTAGGGTGTTGGCCGGTGTACCAAGCGATTGTTCTAAGTGATCGTTTTACAATAGGCAGAGAAAAAAAAAAAAAACATATAGAAGATTTGACAGTGAAGAGAGAAATTCTGATATTATTATTTCATAAATAGAAACAGTACAAATTACAATCAGAGGCTCAGGCAGGTGTGTTTCACACAAATTTACAAGCTAATCCCACCAACTCTTTCTACAATCAGAGGTCCAGGTGAAGTCGTCCTAAAAAAGTTAGCCGGTGGGAAGTGTCAAGCCGTCCCTTTATTGGCATAAAGAGAATGGGAGAGCTTGACACAAAAGGCAGAGAAGGGGGAGGGCCATCATGTTTCCAGGCCACCGACAACTCCCTTCTCGGCGGGGCGGAGCTGGAACAAAGAGAGAAGCAGATGCAGGGGCTCCGGGATACCTTCCCCCATGATGTTCCCCTAATTCTCTCCGATCCTCACGAGTGTTGGCCGTTGGAGACGGCAACACTCGGGCACCGCCCATGAGGTGAATTCGTACGTCTTCTTCGTCGGGGGTGCGCTCCGAGGAGAGACGTTAGGTACTCTAACAACATCCCTCTGGGCCACCTTGTAGGGCGCCATCGGGGTTATGTCAAGATTCTGCCGCACCGGAAGCCCAGTGGGGGCTGCGGCCATACCGACTTTTGCCAATTCCGGTCACAATTCCGGCGGGATTGTTAAAAGGGCTTGGGGAGCTGGAGGAATGTGTTTTCTTTTTTCTGTTTGTGATAAGAGGTCCATGGATTGTGGAGAAACCATCTCCTCACCTTATATAGGGGATGAGGGTTGGTGAGAATTAATTCATGCAGAGTTCGAAAAGAGAATTATCAGTTGGGCTAATAATGAAGCTACCAATTTCCAAGGAGGCCATAGACTGTTGGAATCGTGTTAATTCACGAGGACATTAATGAGGGCGCGTCTTGCGCACCGAAATGTTGAGCGCGGAAAACGAAACGCCAAAGAACGCCTCGTAAATGAAAAAGATAAGGCCTCGAGCTGGAGGCAAGATCAATGCCACGTGTAAAAATCATAATCCAATCCAAGGAGGAATCACCTCCAACAAAGCGGTTCGAGGACAAATCCCTACTGCCAGAAAAATAGAAGTGGTAGACAGAGCCAAGGTATTGCATGGTCCTCGGACCCAAGCCTATGGTAAAACTATACACACCATTATACCTGAGTACTAGACAGAACCAAGGTATTGCATGGTCCTTGGACTCAAACCTATGGGGAAATTAGATACTTACAGAAAAATAGAAGTGGTAGACAGAGCCAAGATATTGCATGGTCCTCGGACCCAAGCCTATGGTAAAACTATACACACCATTATACCTGGGTAATAGACAGAACTAAGGTATTGCATGGTCCTCGGACTCAAATCTATGGGGAAACTAGATACTTACAGAAAAATAGAAGTGGTAGACAGAGCCAAGGTATTGCATGGTCCTCGGACCCAAGCCTATGGTAACATTATACACACCATTATACCTGGGTACTAGACAGAACCAAGGTATTGCACGGTCCTCGGACTCAAACCTATGGGGAAACTAGATACTTACAGAAAAATAGAAGTGGTAGACAGAGCCAAGGTATTGCATGGTCCTCAGACCTAAGCCTATGGTAACACTATACACACCATTATACCTGGGTACTAGACAGAACCAAGGTATTGCATGGTCCTCGGACTCAAACCTATGGGGAAACTAAATACTTACAGAAAAATAGAAGTGGTAGACAGAGCCAAGGTATTGCATGGTCCTCGGACCCAAGCCTATGGTAAAACTATACACACCATTATACCTGGGTACTAGACAGAACCAAGGTATTGCATGGTCCTCGGACTCAAACCTATGGGGAAACTAGATACTTACAGAAAAATAGAAGTGGTAGACAGAGCCAACCTCGGACCCAAGCCTATGGTAAAACTATACACACCATTATACCTGGGTACTAGACAGAATCAAGGTATTGCATGGTCCTCGGACTCAAACCTATGGGAAAACTAGATACTTACAGAAAAATAGAAGTGGTAGACAGAGCCAGGGTATTGCATGGTCCTCGGACCCAAGCCTATGGTAAAACTATACACACCATTATACCTGGGTACTAGACAGAACCAAGGTATTGCATGATCCTCGGACTCAAACCTATGGGGAAACTAGATACTTACAGAAAAATAGAAGTGGTAGACAGAACTAAGGTATTGCATGGTCCTCGGACCCAAGCCTATGGTAAAACTATACACACCATTATACCTAAGTACTAAACAGAACCAAGGTATCGCATGGTCCTCGGAATCGAACCTATGGAGAAAATAAATATTTGGAGAAAGACCAAAGCGTTACCTAGAGTTAAACTATGATACGGTCTTTATATTTATATTTGATGGATAACAGGCAATTTCATGAGACTAACTCTAAAATAGAATACAAATATTGAGTAGAAGATTATAGTAAGGCAAACAAAAGAAAATATCTGTAGTTGGAAGCAAAGTACTATGCATTAAGCTTAAACAAAAAGTATACAATTTCCTTACAACGCCACTAAGGCAAGAAACAAAATGAAATGAAAGAGAAAATAAACAAAATTATCCTATGTCGTATACCAGTTCCCTCAACTCAGTAGGCAAATTAGTTCGATCAGCAAATTGAAGGCTTCAGCCAAGGCCTAGGGGCTGTGCTTCAAAGGGTCTGCAGGGAGCCTCGCCACATCTGGTGGTATTTCCTGACCCTCGGCTCTAGCTCCCCCCAACGTCCTCGGGGGTTCAATCCCTTCGGATGGTTGGTCAGTCAAAGATATATCCTCGGCGGTCTTATCGTGACTCTCAATCGCTGGTAAGGAAGACTCCTTATCGGGAGCATCGATGGCAGTCTCGCGAATTGCTATAGGGTAATATACCCTGTCCTCCCTTCTAAGGTCAGATGAAGCATCAATCCCTGCTTGGCTAAGAGCTTCATGCCAGGTCTGAGAGCAGTAATGCCTGCATACTGCAGGAACCTACGCCCGAAGAATGGCTTCAGTCTTGGCTACCCCGCTTGCAAAGGCCTCCTCCTCTGCCTGTTCTACAGAGCGCTCAACATCTATTTTTGCAAATACTGCCTCATCTTTGGCTCTCACAGCCTCATCCCTGGCATACTCAGCAATACCTTTCTCGTGAATTGCCTTAGTCAACTCTTGCTTCAGGTATTCATTGCCTTCCTTGGCATTCTGTAGCTGGCCCTCAATGTCTTGCAAGCGGGTGGTTTGGTCCTCAGCTTGCTTCCTGGCCACGGCCAGGTCAGATGCAGTAGTGTTTCTGGCCCTTCTTATCTCCTCTAGGTCCTCGGTCACCTTTTTCAGGTCAGCCTCAGACTTTTTGAGGGTACTAGCAGCTGTCAAGAACTTGTCACGCTCTTGTGCCAAGGCACTGCTTTGACCATCAACCTCCTCGTCCAACCTAAATAGAGCCTGGATAGCCTGCCAATGGAAACAAGTAATTTCGTAATGGGAAATGAAGATACTAGGCGACAAAAGTTGAGTAAAGTAAATGAGTACCAAAGGACTCACCATGCCCAGATACTTCTTAAGGTCAAGGACAACCTCGGACCCACTCATTCTTTCAAGCTCAGCCATGTCAGTGGGAAGAAGAAGAGACTTCTCCAAGGCATCGGCTACGAGGGCCCCCTAAACCCCTTGAGATTCCCGTATAGACGCGTCATCCGTCAGGGGTTGATCATGAAGCATGGCAGCGGGCAGGCAGGCTTGAGCCTCAGACTGTTGGACGATCTTCTTACTTTTCTGTGGACCACTGAGTTTCAGTTGTTTCGGAGGCCTGCGAGATTTATCCTTCTCGAGCGGGGAGTAGGACTTACTCTTATCCATTGGCTCCTTACCCTTGTCAAGTCTTTTCCTTTTCGGATCGAAAGACTTTGTCTGAGGGTCTGGTGCTACGGGGACAAAAGATGACCTAGTTTGCACAGTTAGTATCTGGGGCGGAGGTGTTGGGGGCTTCGGCTGCGACTCTTTCGGTGCACTCTTCTTTGAACCACCCTCGAGCAGGTCGAGAAGGCTGGTTTGGGGCTGTCTTTTTAAACCCATCTCAGCCTGAGTACCAGCTCTTAAGGATCGAAGGTCAGCTTCGGACAAATGAGGATCTCCTAGGTCACCAGGGGGATCCTCGGACTGATCAGCTAGGTCAAACACCCTATATTCGTCCTCGGAGGAACTCAGTTCAACTACCTCCCTTGCCTTCTTAAATAATCCTTCCTCGGCCACCGTTACTTGTTGGGATGAGGAGGGACCTGCTAGTGGTATGCCTTCAGGAACGTAAGACCCCTCGGAAAATGCAAAACCATCCTCCACCACGGTGATCTGTGTAAGCCGAGGGTCACGAGCTCTAATTACGTGCTTCGGGATTGAGGATGATTTCTGAGCTGGGTCACATCCAAGGATTTGATGAGCGGCTCTGACCTAGTTATCAGGTTCGTTCAAGAAAAGGTCCGACCGAAGAACGGTTTCCAAATCCTCTTTGTTAACCAGGTGGAAATGACGTGCAAAAGCGTGCGGATCTACAAAAAGAAAAGTGAAACTCTTGTAGTTAGTCAACCAAGGCAAATATACAGTTATGAAAAATAAAGATACTGAAACCCCCGCTTCGAGTACCCTACCTGGCTCCCCCTCTACCGTTGGACAATGAAAGCCATTATGCCACTCCCCCGACACTATAAGAAAATCTTGAGTCAACCCCTTATTGGAATCAGGAAGACACTAGATGAGACGAATCCTATCGTCCCTTGTCTTCATATAGTACGTCTTACCCCTCAAGTGATGAAGGCTGTAGCACCAGTTCACATCGTGGTGAGTCAGTCTCAGCCCCATTTTCTCATTCAAGATGTCTACACACCCTAATATCCTAAATACATTCACAGCACACTGGGTGGGAGCCAGGCGAAAATGCCTAAGGTAATTGAGGGTCACTGGCCTCATAGGGATTCTCATCCCTCCCTCTACGAAAGCGACTATAGGGATCACGACTTCACCCTCTCTCCTCTTAAGGTACCACTCCCTTTCTTCACAGTACTTCAGACTCACATTATTGGGTATCCCATAGTCGACAATAAATTTGTTCATCATCTCGTCGGACTCAACCAACTTCTTAAACTTACCCATTCCCCAAGGACGACTAAAAGTTCTAAAAGAACAGAAGGAGAAGTAAAATAAAAAAAGTTTAGGGTCGCTAGAAGGAGAAGACTTACAGAAGTGTGGTGATTCTCTTCAGGAAGAGTGCAAGTTGAACTAGACTCAAGTCATACGCATCAATGATTGTAAGCGCGAAAATGAGAGAACCAGGCGGTTTATACAGGTGCTTATATTCCCCCTTTTAGGTCCCCCAAATGTAACCGCCTGCCCATAAAAGCAAGAGATCCCCACCGAACGATTACCATCACACTATTGAAAGTGGGAAACGTGGTGCCGCCAAAATTTAATGTGGACACACATTAAATCTTGAAACGCAAAAAACGCACATCGAGTAGTCGAAAAGTCGCCAACATTAGCACAAACCAAAGTGGAGCGGTTCGCCTAGGAGGGCCCGTAGGTATCAAAACCCTCCTACTCATTCGAGGGAACGTGCAGCAGGGTTTTGAGGGGCTATTGTGGGGTCTATGGGCCTGGTAGCCTCAGCCCATTGCCTAGTAGGCCCAAGGCCCATGCCGAGGAAGACTGATCATCCGAGGCTAAGATGGAGAAAGCCTTTTTTCAGTTGCAAGCCGAGAACCTCTTTGTTCTCGGCATGCCGAAGATGAATCTTAGAAGGGATAAGCCCGGGGCAAGCTGTCACCTCCGCACTTAATGCATTCACCTAACCCCTCTGGCCGCATTAATGGTGATATAACCCTTTGGCAGGGCAACGTTGATCAGATTGAACCACTTGAGTACTGATAAGACTTCTGATGGGATGGGCAACCAGAAGAAAGACGAATAGATGATCAACAGATGGAAGAGCAAGAGAGGATGGTGAGGACTATATAAGAAAAGCGAGTAAAGTAAAGGAAGGGGGAAAAAGAAAGTTAAAAAGAAAAAGGGCTTCTCGGCCATAGGCCGAGGAGCATTCCCCAGTTGTAAACAAGTTACAATCATATTTTATAAGAGAAAAGAGATTCTTGCATGGGGGACGATGGTCAGCACCTAATCCTTCTTCCCATTCTCTACAAATTTTTTGTTTGGGCTTGATGGACTGAAAACCCGTTTATATTCTGGGTCTAATAAAAAATTGAGTCCCTACAAAGACCTACATATAAATTTATTTTGTTGTATAATATTTATATTTGCCCACAATATTGTTGAATACTTTGAAACTTGATTTTCTTAATTCATATTTTATTTTTTTTAAAATAATTTGTATAACGCTATAACATATTATAATTGTAGGGACGAGGATCCCACATCTAATTTAGATGGCAGTTAAGGTTATTTCTGAGGATGCATCTTGGACCTTGAGGACGAGCACTAGTTTTATGAGGTGCATAAAGTTAAAACATCAAAAAGGAAGAAAAGCAAACTTGACACAGAATATGAGAAGGATGAAAAAAGAAGGGTATAGAAGCCATCCCCTCCGCATTAAATACTAGACAACCACTCCTTTGGCCGCATTAAGGAGAAAATGACCATGAATAGTGGTGGCACAACTAAGATTACAGGATAAAATCTTGTTAGTATGTTTTGGATGGGACAAAAGTTCTAGAAGTACAATCTCAGCCCTCCAAGTGTAAGATTCAGATGAGTTGTGGCTAGATATAAAAGTAAAAGGAAGATCCAGATACAAGGGGATGAGAAAAAAAAGGAAGAAAACCACTTTTTAACCAAGAACTTGAACATTTGTATAAGTCAGAGAGACATATATATAAGAACAAACCATCCTTGGACTTGACCGATGAGTGTTTTTTCCTTTCAACTTGCTTGTCTTAGTCATTCCAACGCTAACTAGGCTATTGTGATTTACATTTAACTTATTGAATGTTTAGTAACAAACCCACTCTCTAACAAATCTATTGTCTTGGGCTTATTAGGCCATTGTCCAAATCTTTTGGGCCGTGGATCAAACCGAGCCCATACAATAATATTTATTGTTAAAAGTAGATTTTATTTCTTAAACTGATTAAATGATTTTGAAATCTATAAATAAGAATTTAAATCATAAAATATTTTTATATCCTAAAATTACATAAATTGAAGCAACCTCCCAAACACTTCCTTAACCACTCTATTCTCACAACCAATATGGAGACCTCAATTGCAAATACCCAATTCATTATCTCAATTAAATTAAGGAAATCATTTGTACGTATCAACATAAAGAGAACGTGATTAAACAAAGAGAAATTAGCTAAAAACACATCCATATATCAAAATTTAATTATCTTTAATTGGGCTTTCATATCCTTTAAAAAAAGGAAAATACTTTGAAAACATTATTGATTCTTATTTTTATCACTATGACTCATACTACAAAAAATAGCAGTAAACAAAACCTACAAATTATGAGCTCTAAAAAGAAAAGAAGAAGAAGAAGAAGAAGAAGAAGAAGAAGAAGAAGCTAACTTCGTAAATAATCAATTAGAATGTAACTTTTTCTTTAGTTCTAAAATAAAATACATTTATAATTTTACCAAACCAAAATCCCAAAGACTCAAAGCAAATCATAACATTCAAAAAATTCACAACGTCCGATTTCAACATCAAACACATAAGCTACCATCACTGAATAAAAAATGCAAGTCATTTTCTTCGGTCATAGCTTGCTCATATAGGTTAGGATCAAATGGCACTGCAATGTTGGAGTTATGTAGGTGTCATTGAAAGGTTGAAAATAAATGACATCATTTTTTGTCTGAGTGTATTTAAGATGAGATGGCATGAAGGGCTGTGTGCATGTGTATATAAAGGAGTAGAAGTGAAAAGGGTAAATGGAAATGCAAAGAGTTTTTTGTGTGTGAGAGAGGAAAAGTTAAGAAACATTGAACCAAATGAAATAAATAGTAATTGTGGGTGGGCCGAAAAGGGTATGCCCATCCCCAAACAATTTGGGCCTATTTTTGGGGTAGTCTTGGCCCAAGACATGCCCATGTTAGACGAGAGTGTAAGGAAACATCTTAGGAAATGAACCTCACCACAGTGGGTTTTTCCATAAGAGTCCATGTTAGCTGTGAATGCAAGATAAAGCCTTTGGAGAATCCATCTGCCAAACATGAGATTTGGCATCGAACACAAGTTGCTAGTGGGTTACCTTGACAGTAGAAAGTGGGTCCCCTCTCTGACACGTGATACGACATGGAAGAACAGTGGTCTAGATTGAAGAAGCTACCAAAGCTTTGCGAGTGGAGGGACCTACTGACATGTCAAATATTCTGTCATCATGACTGTCCCACTAAAATAAGGGTATAAATAGGAGGAGAGGGGTGAGGACAAGGAGTTGGAACAAAAATTGGGAGAGAGATACACAAGAGAAAGTGAGAACACATTTTAGGGTTTAGAAGTCTTGCTTGGACCTCGAACGAGTAGCTCGACAGTCAGAGAATCTCCTTAGCTTGGCCTCATCCAAAGCAATCTAACGACAAATTGGGCTAGGGTACAATCCACCATTGAAAAAACTATTCCAGGGGTCTCCTATTGTAAGTTATACCTAACCAAGAACACAAATAAATTTAAAGGCCCAAATCCCAGAGATCCCTAGGGTTTTTAGAGGAAGTGCCACCACAGTTGTCTTAAAACATTGAATAAAAAATATAATAAAAATTGGTTTTGAAACATTGAAACACTGGAAATAAAGAGTCCCTATTTTTAAATTTTTTCTTATCTCTAGTGTGGCTTAAGAGTATTTCAATTCTTTTCATAGAGTGTGCCACATGACAAAACCTCATACTTTCCCTCATGAAATTTTTGCTTATATATATATATATATATATTTGATGAAGTATAAAAATCAGTAGGTTGAAATGCTTCAGGCTATAGTAATGGCTATGAATCTTGAAAAGAAAAAAAGAACCATCAAAGGTGACTGGTGTGACTCGGCCAAAGACCCTCCAACGGTTAAGTCAATTATCTCTATATGACACAAGGATAGAAAATAATGAATGGTTATAACTTACCTTGGGTGAATGGAATTTACTCCTTTTATAGAGAGTTAGATGTGGGTCTACTTGTTCGGATCCATCACTACCATGGGTAATGTTGGCAATTGACAAAGAAAATGGGTTACATGGGGTGTTGTATGTGGAAATTCTTCCACGTATTATGCAACGTGTCGTATTTTACTCATATGAATCTAATGGAGGATTTTCTACAAACTCACCAAGTATGATTCACTCGTCTATGTACACGTCGTTTGTAAATACACTCGTCTGTGGAGAGCTCCATTCATCGCATGACTTGGTTGTTCATGTATGAGTGCTTTTATGTCTTCTCGTTCTTGGACGAGCTAATATAATTTCTTCTGTGTTTTGGATGATGACACAAGGACGAGTAACACTTAGTACTATCCCCATCAATATTATTTTTTATTTTTTTGAGAAACAAGACAATGATTTTTATTAATCAACAGAAGCTTCTGTCAGTAACTACAAGATTTTGGACATCACAGGGGATGCCATCAGACCAATAGCTTGGACAAGGGGAGTATTTGGCTAATTTTGCCAATTTATCTACAACTGCATTCCCTTGTCTTTTTACATGTGAGAAAACGCATGAGGCAAAATTCAAAACTAGAGCTCTAATGTCCTCTACAACATGGCCAAAGGGGCTTAAACAACTTGAGTCTGAATTGAGAGCCTTAATGATTGTTTCGGAATCACCTTCAAATACCACTTCCTCTACACTGATCTCCAAAGCAAATGAAATTACGCTTCTGCAAGCAATAGCCTCAATGTCATCAACTGTTGAAGGGAGGTGGATTCTGTCCATGAGTGCACCAATGACTTGACCACTTGAGTTTCTTATCACCACACCTATGCCCGCCATTTGGAGGTCCTAAAATATAGCACTGTCGAAATTAACTTTGTAGTAAGGACTCTGAGGTGGCTTCTAGTGAATAGGGTCAGAGATTGGCATCTGAACCATTGAATCTAGATTCGTTATCTTGGTTTGGATTTGAGCAGATTGGTACTCCTTTAGGCAATCAAGCATGTCTCCATAAATCTTATTATATGGAGTACAGGTAATCTTCAATCTGGTAGCATTTCGATTATGCCAAATACTCCATGCTACATAAGCAAACCTCTTTGCTAGAAGGTGTTCATTGCCTCTTGCAATCCCAAACCATAAGTCTTGAAAATCCACAAACTGCATAGCAAGCTAATTCCTAAGGCATGGCTCTTCCCACCAAACTTCTTTAATCACCTGACAGCCCCACAGTGCGTGAATAACATCCTCAGCACCATCATGACAAAGATCACAGTTAGCAAATCGATTTACTTTCTTGGTAAACAGGTTTCTCTTTGTAGGGAGGGATTCACAGCAAGCTTGCCAAATAAAATGTTTAATTTTATTTGGAACATCTAAATCCTAAATTTGTTTCTAGGAGCTACTGTGAGCCAATGGGTTTGATGGTCCTAAAGTAGGAGTTTCAGAGAGCATTTTGTATGCACTCTTTGTCGTGTACTTCCTAGACTTAGTACCTGCCCAAATGAGTGTGTCACGGGCTTGCCGTGAGCTGAAAGGAATCCCGAGGATGGCTTGGGCCTCATGCAGTCTCGGCGCCACGTACAGGTCAGGGTGTTCCCAGGAACACCCTCGATCACAAAATTAGGAACACCCTCAAATTTATAAAAAAAAAAAAAAAAAAAAAAAAAAAAAAAAAAAAAAAAAAAAAAAAAAAAAAAAAAAAAAAAAAAAAATCTATTCTACTTTCAAGAAAAAAAAAAATTGTAACAGAGCCAAGCCCACTGCCCACGGCAAGCCCAACATAATACGGAGGTAGCAAACCCATGAATTCTCACCTAAAAAAAGAAAAAAAAGAAAACCAGTACAGAGCAAATCAGAAATTAAACCACGGTCACGTCGTTGGCAGAGAAAACCAAGCCCCAATACAGTCTATACAGAGCAAAAGCAAACCAAACTCCATTACCCAATACTGCAATACATAGGTGTTAATAATAAAAAAAAAAAAAAAAAAAAAAAAAAAAAAAAAAAAAAAAAACCAGTACAAAGTAAACCAAACCCACTGTGAGACAGTCACGTCGCTCGTAGGCACAGTTCGCTCCATCGCTCGTCGTCCTCGTCTAGTCGTCGTCGCTTATTGCTTGCCCCTCGTCGTAGATCGCAGATCAGTCTCGGCTGCTTCAGTGCTCAACCTCAAGGTATTTCTCTCTCTTTTTCTCTCTGACTCTCTCTCTCTCTCTTTATCTCACTGAAATGAAAAATATTAATGTCTGATGTCTTTCTCTCTCTTTATTCTAGTCTAATTGTCTAAGTTTTCTAACTCAGTAACTCTCTCTCTCTGTCTCTCTTTTGAACTATAAGACTCTGATTGGCTAGCTGAATCTTCACTATCTCTTTTATTTTTTTTATTTTTTTTTTATAACCAATCTTTACTCTTTAACTTTATTTTGCTTTTTGCCTATTTTTTGGCTTTATCTTATCCATTGCTGTTGGTCAGTGTGTGTTGGTGTTGGTGTTAGTGAGATATTGATTGTCTTTTAGTGTAATGTGTATTATGATTGTGAAATTTTCTGATTGGCAAGTTGTAATTGGGGGACGGCTTGTGCTTGTCTGTTGAGTGGGGTGGGGGTAGATGGGCTAATGGGCATATGGGGCCGGGTAGTAAATAATAATTAAAGCAGTGCAATGTGTTGCACATTACACTACTTTAATTATTATACTGCACATGGGATGTATAATGTTTGGCTCTTTTAGTGTAATGTGCACAAGGGACTAAATAATATAACAAATTAAAGCAATATAATTAATGACAAACAAACTAAAGCAATATAGTTTATTGTTATGCTAAACAACAATAATTAAAGCAGTACAATTAACCAATACATTATAAAAGACAAATAAATTAAATTATGTTAGGCTAAATAATAATTAATAATTTTATAATTAATGAAACAATAATATAACAAACTATAATTTATAAAAGAAAAACAAATTAATGAAACAACCAAACAACAATAATTAATAATTTTATTAATATTTCAAATAAACTTCTAGTTTATTGTTTATTTTTTTGCTAGAATTATGGACAAATATTTGATAAGAAAACTACGTACTTAAGATTCAGCTCCTGCGCAAGATTCATCTTCATCTTCATCTTCTAAGCGAATTCGTGTTGACTTTAACTTAGAGAATTTTCCTTCAGATCTTGGGATACGAGAAAAAATATCATCTTATCATCCTAATCATCATGATGAAAAAAGAAGATATTATTTAACAAAAGGCCCTTGTCAACCTGTTTTACACAGTGATGATTACCCTATATCATATTTTTCTGGAAAGCCCCATCGATTTATATCCAAATGGTATAAAAATAGATACTGGTTGGAATATAGTATAAACAAGGATGCAATATTTTTTTTTTTTTATTGCTACTTATTTGGGCAAGATGTTGGTAAGCAAGGAGGAGGTAACACTTTTGTAACGAAGGGATTCAAACTTTGGAATCAGAAAGATAAGTTAAATTCCCATGTTGAAGGAGTTAATAGTGCTCATAACCAAGCTGTCCAGAAGAGTGAAGATCTATTGAAGGGAAAGCAACACATTCAAAGTGTTTTTGTTAAGCAATCAAATCAAGATAAAATTGAATATCGGGTTCAATTAAATGCAATAGTTGATTGCATAAGATTTATTTTATGCAGAGGATTAGCTTTTCGTGGTCACGATGAATCTCAAGGTTCAAGTGATAAAGGAAATTTTCTTGAGCTTTTACAATTTTGGGGGATCACAATGAATCTATCAATGAAGTGTTGCAAAAAGCTTCAAAAAATTTCAAACTTACCCACCCTGATATTCAAAAAGACATTGTGAATGCAATTGCATGTGAAACATCCAAAGCCATCATCAAAGATCTTGACAATGAGTTCTTTTCAATATTAGTTGAACAAAGAATGAATTATTATAGAGCGATTCCTTGGTATTGTACATGTAGCAAGTACTACCGCTTTGTCACTCAAACAAATTATTGAATGTTTACTTTGTGAACATAATTTGAGTTTATTGAATCTACGTGGGCAAGGTTATGACGGGACTAGTAATATGCAAGGTGATATCAATGGTCTCAAAACTTTAATTTTGAAAGAGAACAAGTTAGCATTTTATGTCCATTGTTTTGCTCATCAACTTCAATTGACACTTTTGCTATTGCTAAAAATCACATTAACATTGCTGAATTTTTTTATGTGGTTAGTAATTTAGTAATTGTTGTTAGAGGCTCTTGTAAGAGACGAGATGCTCTTCGAAATATACAATTTGCTAAAATTAAAGAAGATTTAGAGAATGGTGTACGTAGAAGTGGGTAAGGTTTGAATCAAGAGACAAATCTTAAACATCCTGGTGATACACGTTGGGGATCATATTATGGGACTATTCTCAACTTGATTTTGATGTTCTTTGCTGTTGTTGATGTACTAGAGATTATTAAAGAAGATGGCCTCCTCGACCAAAAAGTTGAAGCTCGATCTATTGTGAGGTCAATTCTATCTTTTGAATTTGTCTTTGTCTTTGCTCTACACTTGATGAAAAATATTTTAGGGATCACAAATGAGTTGTCAATAGCATTACAAAAAAAAAATCAAGATATAGTAAATGCTATGGATCTTGTTAAAGTGTCTAAGTAACGGTTGCAAGTGATGAGAGATGATGGATGGGTATCTTTATTGGCTGAAGTATCTCTATTTTGTATCTCACATGATATTTCTATCTTGGACATGGAAGCGATATTTGTAGTTAGTGGGAGGCCGCAATGCAACATCCAACAAAATACAAATTTACATCATTATCGTGTTGAGCTATTTTACACAGTCATAAATATGCAACTTCAAGAGTTTAACAACCGCTTTTCTGAGGCGAATACCGATTTGCTACTCTGTATGGCTTGCTTGAATCCAAGTAATTCATTTGTGGCTTTCGATAAGGAAAAGTTGATACGTCTAGCTAAGTTCTATCCCTCTGATTTTCTTGTGATAGATATTTTGGCACTTGACTCTAAACTAAAAAGTTAGTGAGCACAAGGAAACACGAGACTTATCCATTAGTCTATTTGCTTGTGAGGCTAGCTTTGACCCTTTCAGTTGCTATTGCAACAGTAGAAAGAAGTTTTTCAGCAATGAAATATATAAAGAATGAACTGTGCAATCGATTGGGAGATCAATAGATGAATGATTGCTTAGTTTTGTATTTTGAAAAAGATGTAGCTTGTGGCATTGATAATGAGACTATTATGCAACGATTTCAAAATATGAAAATTCGTAGAAGGCAATTGTAAATTTTATGTATTTGCGTATTTTTTTCATTGTTATTGTTGTCAATATATGAAATTTTCTTTTTATTAGATTGTGTAATTTATGCTTGTTGAGGAACACCCTGAAAAAATTTCCTGAAGTCGCCACTAGCCTCATGGGGCAAAAATTTTGCCTGCACTCGTTCTTCTTCCCAGTGAGGACCGTCTTCATCAATGAGTGCACAGACTAGAGCATTGTTAGGCAGATTTTTCTGTGGAGATATAATTCGGCTTGAAAACTTGTTAAGCAGCCACTTATCACCACAGATGCGAACCTGCCTCCCATCTCTAAGAGCATCTGCAGCCTAAATGCTATATGGCATATGTTGAGATATTTTAGCATTTCAGCTTTCAAATGCTGCTCCAGCCAGACTTGCAAAATGTGCCAATTGTAAAAAATTTTACAATACAGCTACAGTACCATCTTATTTCTAAGATGGTACTGTAGCAACATTGTATAATTACAAATTATTATTATATTATCTCATTCTTCTCTCTCTTCCTTTTCTCTCTTTCTTTCTGCTCTTTCTTCTTCATGTTCTTTGATTCTTCTCATTACCTTCACTCTACGGCAACTCTCTGATTCTTCTCATTTCCTTCTTTGCCAACTCTCTAGATCGGAATGGTGGGTTTCTAGATCGGCGAGATCGACGGTGGTGGGTCTCCGCGTTTTTCCTTCTCCGACAACTCTCCCTCTCTTTCATTTTTCCTTCTCTGCATGGGTCAACAAAATCAACTTCCTTCAAGCTTTCCAACAGCAAATCTGCTTCCTTCGAGCTTCGGCGGTGGGTCTAGTTTTTGACCGTGGGTTTTTTGTTTTGTTTTGTTCTTTGGGTGTTGATGGTCAGAGAGGGTGGTGGTGGTGGTGGTGTTGATGGTGGAAGAGGGCAGTAGGTGCAGCGGCGTGGGTTTGGTCCTTTTTTTTTTTTTTTTTTTTTTTTTTTTTGGTGTTGACGGTAGATTATGGGTTGCCGGTGGTGGTGGTGTCAGGTGTGTATAGTGCAGTGGTGGTGGTGATTGTGGTTCTTGAACAAAAAGAAAAAGAGAGAAAGAATAAATAATGTGTTATATTGTATGATGGTGATTGTGGGATATATTATTTTATTGTGTAAAAATATTATTTTAATAAATAAAATAGGAAAATAAAATTTAGGATGCTAGGAGTATTGTAAAATTGATAAAATAGTTGTTTAAGATGGTAAAATAAAATGAGATAAGATTTCCGACCGTAAATACTCTAATACACCAAATTGAACCCCTTTAAAAAATTTCCGTCACCTTATGGATACTTTGCCATGCGTAGGACCTAGAAAGTTTCACATCAATATTAATTGATTGATTATAGATTGTACAGTATAATTCACGTTGGAACTTTTACTTTGAATAGTTTCGCGGTTGTTTTGTGGTGATATATGTGACTTTATTTTTGTGTACTACGATGTACGACTGGTTCTAAACGACGCCGTTAGATATCATTTATGTAGTAGATTTCTTCCCTGATTGTACAATATTTTTTGGAAATTTTATGTAAATTGACTAACAAAATTTATTATTATAACTCATTTTTAACCATGAAGGTTAATAGACGGAAGATGAAATTCTAATTAAATCTCTAATTTTGTATATTAAAGTAAAAAATAATTGTGAAATTTAGTCCAAAATCAATTATAGGTTATTTTTAAGATTTAAAATAGTTAAGTTTCATTTGAAGAAAATTATAAAATACTGATTTGAAGTTACAAATTTTCTTATTTTCGAAGAGTGTGTGTACTATGTGGGCATCAGCAGATGTGCACTAGACATTTCCCAAAACAAATATCTTGAACAGTGTATCTAATAAGGAACACTAACATCATCAACAAAATGAAAAATCTTTGTACGCAAAAAATTCAAAAAGTTGAACTTGATTTAACTCAACCAAACGGGAAAAGTCCAAAACATTGTGCTCTAAGTCTTCTTCTTCTTTTTTTGGGTGAATCATTGTAGTGTAGCCTGTGTTACTTCAAGAACCCTCCAAATCACCTAAATAACTTCAAATATTTTGTATCCTTAACACTATATAAACCCAAATTATGCTGCCGAATTCAACTAAAATTTACGATAAAAGATGAAAATGAAACAAACACTATATAAGAATACCATAAAAAAAATGTGTATGCCAACAATCATATATACAAATCACCGTACTAATGTATCACATCCGTATACCCAGACAGATAAAACAAAAAACGAATCAATGGGCGAATCAAGCCATCACCACATAAATAAATTAAAATAAAAAAACAATAAAATAAAATAAAATGGTATATTCCTAAAAACTAAAAAAAAGTAAAAATCCAAATCCAACGGCCAAAAACGATCTAAGGCCCCACATAGAGCTCGAAATCATGGCCTCACCACCATCACTAGTTTCTCGACTAGCAGACGTCGTGGCCGAACCGTTGTAACTCGGGTTCGCTCCGTACAAGTACTGAATTCCCTCAACGTCATCGGTAGCAAGCTCAACCTTCTTAGTCCTCGACGGGATCGAAGGGTACATAATCGATTCCACCACAGACGAGTGTCCGAGCCCAAGCAAATGCCCAATCTCGTGCACAGCCACAGACTCGAGATCGATCGCCGAGTTCGACGTGGACTTCGTGACGTCGCCTGAGACAACCCAGGTTTCGGCGCCGTCTAAATGGAACCGACCGTTCGGCGGCGAAAACGCGTGGGCCAGTGTTCCTAAGACCCCGTCGAACGGTTCTCCATCGCCGTGGTCTCCGTTGTAAAACCCAATCTTAATGTCCGCTGAGTACGCCGAGGTTGTCATCGTGAACGTTAACGGCGTCACGGTAGACCAACGATCGAACGCGCGTGCGAACACGCTCTTGACCTCGTCGGAGAGGTTGTTATCTGGGTTGAACGCGTAGGTTAGGTCGCGCTTGCTTTGAGGCCAGCGAGGTTCGCCGGGAAAAAGCGTGTAGTGAGCGACAGTGTGGAAGCGCGTGGAGGTGTTCGATTTTCCCGAGTTCATGGTCGAGGTGCCGTTGACTATGTCGGCGACGCCGCACCTGGGTCTTACGATTTGCTGTACGGTGAAATCGTCGAGATCGCCGGTGACGTTAAGGTTGAAGTTTTTCTGGTAAGTCTCGAGAGCTGACTTGAGTGATTCGTCGAAGTCGTCGGTGAAGTTCGACGTGTTGTCGATGTAACCGAAGTACTGGAAGTACTTCTTGAGCTTGGACAAGCCGTCGACTTTTTCGCCGGCGTGGCAGCCGGAGAGGTTGCGGAACGAGTCCCAGTTGCATTGAGTCGAGTTCAGCCATGGCGGAATTGAAGTTACATTGGGAAAGAAGTGAGCTGAAATTGGAATTGGAGTATACAAAAGCGAAAGAGAAAGCACCAACAATGCTAAATAGATCAATCTCATGGTTTTTATTTACTTGTTATTTACAGAAAAAAAAGCGTAGAATTTGGGGTTTTTATAAGATAGAGAGATGATTGTTGTTGTTGTTGTGGGGCGGCTTGGTTGCGTGGGCGTTGAAAAGTTCATGAACTACAAATTTCAGAGAGGTCATGGTCAATGTATTTAATTTATTGTATAGTATAATATTTCGTGTTGAAACTTTTACTTTGAAGTTTGAAGTATGAACGGCTTTGTGGTAGTTCCGTGGTGTTTCGGCCCAATCCAAACGGGCACCATATGTGACTTTGTCTTTATATTATATTTGACTTTATTTTTGTGTACTAAGACGTACGTCTGGTTCTAAACGACATCGTTAGGTATCATTTATGTTCCTTTCTCCAAAAATATATATATATATATATATATATATATAAATATATCATTTATGTAGTAAATTTTTTTCCTTGATAGTAACATGTATTTTGAAAATTTTTGTGTAAATTAAATAACATATTTTGTTATTATAACTTATATGTAGGGTGTAGTGGATGTTGGATGGTTATTTTAAACCTAACTTGAGTTTGTCAGATCTATAAAGAGCATTTTTAATCATAAATTTTAATTAACAAAAGATGGTATTGTAATTAAATATTTAATTTTGTATATTAAAATAAAAATTATTGTGAAATTTAGTACAAAATCAATTATAGATGATTTTTGAGATTTAAAATAGCTGAGTTTCATTTTAAAAAAGCTATTGTAGGGGTGGTAGGCCTAGAAGTACGTGTCTATATGTATATTAGGCCAAGGGCCTAATCCAAGAACATTAGGTAATCCGAGGACGGGAAAACACTGTCAGAGGAGCCTATGTTAATGAATGAAGAGGTGAGGTATGGTCATGAGGGTCTAAAAAAGTTGTTCGAAGGGGAATGCTTCCTCGGCTAACCAAGGCCGAGGTCAGAAGGTGCGGTTTGACTTCAAGAATAACGTTCCAGACAACTCCATTGATAAAAACAAGTATTAGGAAGGAATAAGACAAAGGAAAGTTTTGAAATATCTAAGGGAAAGTTGCTACCACCGCATTAAATACTCTAAAACTAACTCTCTGACCGCATTAATGAGGAAGTGATACCTGAACAGTAGTTTTTAGCCTCACAGCTATTCTCAGAGACTTCAAGAAGGTGTTGATGGGACAAGGATCAAAACTATCAATCTAATCTAAACGTGGATGGCAGAGATGGAGGGAGGAAGATTGTATAAAATAAAAGGAAGGCCCTGAGAGAAAGTGATTGAGAAATTAAGAGAAAAACACTGTAACAATCAAGAGTTGAACTCGTAATCAAACTTAAGCAGAAATATATAAGAACTGATCTCCTCGGATTGTGCTGAAGACGATTTTCTTTAGATTAAATCAGTCTATTTTCATTTTCTTGTCATCTGGATCCACTTTGCTTGTTGTCTAACTCATTAAAGCCTAGATTTCCAATCCACTCTTTAGAAATTTATTGTATTAGACTTTTTGGGCCTAAACCCATCCATCCTTTGGGCTAGGGGCTCAAATTGCATCCATACAACTATAAAATGCTTCAAGAATACAATAAATACATACTCTCTTATCTCATATGAACAATGAGTTTCATCATGAGTTTAATTAATTGGACTTTCTATTATGTGAGATGAAAGAGTACACATATATAAGGGGATAGATCTTAATTGGAAAGGACATCAAAAATAATATGATACTTTTTTCTTATTGCTTTTCTCTGACTTCCCTTCTCTGTATTCTTCTTTAGGAGGCCTAGTTCCCTTGAAAAACTACCTGCATTGTCTCTCAATTCCTGATAAAATTACATGATTCAATCATGTTAGCTCTTATGAATGGAAAACTCATGTGACTAAGAAGACCTACAAACTGAGTATAGCCACTACCAACTGGTCTCATAATGGTCATGATTTTTTTTTTTTTTGGGAATATAAAAGCTAATGGAAATTGGTCATAAGGGTCAATTTGATAGATATGAAAATATAAGGAAGTTACAAGGAAGAATTGAAACCCCTAAAAGATGTTATTGCAATTGGCCAAACCACAAGAATTATTTTTACATTTAGACCATTCTATAATTACCCTTCATTTTGATATACCATTTTTTTTAAGAAACTTATACCATATTTGATTGCAGTAAAATGTATTCACATACAATTATATAACATATTTAATTGGACTAAAATATACCATATTTTGTGTCTTTTGCTCTGTTTATATTTTGTTGATGTTATATAGTTTCTATTTTTTTTCATAAAGATTTTATTATAATACTTGTGGGGGGTCGAGGACCGAGGAAGGGGTTGCTGAGTTGTTAGTCTTGTTATTGAGATATCATGTGCCCGAGGATAGAATTCACCCAAGGAGAGGAGGAGAAGAGACAAAAGTCTCTTGGGAGCTACAAGTGAGATGGATAGGCAAAGGAGAGAGATTCATGGAAAGTAGGGGAAGTTTCCAGCGAGAGGTAGCATGTTGCCCTCCGCATTAAATTGTGGACAACAGTTTCATCAGCTGCATTGATGAGGAAGTGACCTGAACAATGTAATGCATAGCTAAGCGGCTCCTTCTACCACCTTCAGCAAATGTTTAAGGGGACAAGTGTCATGATGAGAATTTGGTTAGGTAAAGATAGGGAGTCAGGTCAAGATGTAAAAAGGAAGGGAGTATATAAGGGAGAAGAAATTTCCAGAAAAAGGGGGATCGAAACACAATTCTCAGGGGGAGAAGAGTTAGAATAAGAACGTTGAGGAAAGAGCGTGAACAGTGTTTCAATTTGATTATTATTTGCCTCCTCAGGCAAGTTTTTAATAAGTATATTTCATATATTACTTCATATCCTTTAGTTTTTCTTCCATGTTTTCGTCCTCAGGCTGAGCCTTCACTTTTTGTTTGATCCACTCTCTCACAAATACATTGATTTGAGCGTGGTTGTACTGTGCAAACCTCACTGTTCTAAGTAAGCTTGGGTTGTTTGATTTCTGTGTCTTTACAACACTGAATTTTGAGAGAAATTATTAGAATAACATTTGATTTTATATAGAAGAACGGAAATAATAATTGAACACGATGAGTGTAGAGAAATTATGTAAAACTTTATTATTCTTCCACACAATTTGTTGTGCAAATCCCGTATACTACGTACAATAGTTGAATACGCTGAAACGAGTGATATTTGACTTATTTTGGTAATTAGCAATTCAGCATGTGTGTGAAAGAGTCCGCGGAACGATCAAAGTTGGAGGCTGAAGATTCACCAAAGAAATAGCGATAACCAAAGGTTTGGATTGGAAAGCCGCTGAACTAACTTTGGCTTTGTGACGCTTCCATTGACATACACGTGGAACGACGTTATAGGTTGAGAAACTGGTCATTTCCTATTTTCCATTGAGCCTATCAAACGGAAGTTTCAAGGAAATGATTAATAAGAGACGCAATTGTGACATACCCAAGACCATTTAATTGCTTCAAAATGGGTCAAACCTCTATTTTTCTTGTTAAATTTGGCAAGGTCATGATTCTCTCAATATATATATATATATATATAATAATAATAAATAATGGCAAGGTCGTGTTAGATTCCATAATTTTTTTGTACCTTTTTGTTTGGGGCATCCAAAAGAAAAATGGGGCATTTTTGAACCAAATGCTAAAAATAATGCCATAAACAACATTTTTCACAAAAGAAAAATAAATAAATAAGTAAACAAAAAATAGAAGGGTTGTGCAATAGAAATCATCTAGAACCATTGGGGTTGCCATCAGTGTCATGGCCGATTTTTGGGCCTTGACTCTTGAAAGATGGATTTTCAGTACTTTAGGAATTATTAAGTTTAAAAGAAGGAAAATGCTAAGTTTACAATATTTTTATAATATTTTTACAATAAATTATAGGTAGTAAGTTGTTATTAATTTTAATTTAAATCCGTAACTTAAATTATTTTTTATTTACCGGTAATAATAAATAATAACTTACCACTTAAAACTTTTCTTTTGTTTTTTTTAAAAAAATATTATCACTTAAAATTTATTACAAAAATATTATAAAATTTTTACAAGTAACATTCCCCCAGAATTAAATGTAAAGATTGTGAATTGTGATTCAATCTTAAAGATCGAACATCTAACAATTGTACCCTTGGTCCTAGCCCCTTCATACCCTTTAATCATTTGTGTTCTGACATTTCGGGTGGGTGTTTTCAATTCAGTACTGTTGCTTGTACTTAATTACATCTCTGACCAAAATCTTTGTAACTCAATGTCTTCAATTGTCACCTCATGTTTTTTTATTTTTACTAAAATAGAAATATATTTAGGGCTGTCCAACCCACCCGCCCACCCGCCCAACCCGCTCAACCCTCCCGTACTCGACCGGCGTTCACCCGATCCGACAGCTCCAGCGGTCGGCCGCGGGTCCCGATCTCCAAAACCCGACGACCGGCGGGTCGGTTTCGAGTCCCATCGTTCAAAACCCGTGAAACCCAACCCGCCCGAAGACACCAAATTCTAGCGATTTTTCCAGCGATTCCGACGAGTTTTCAGCTTGATTTGGCAGATTTCGGTGACCAAAACAGGTAGATCCGGCATAGATACTGCAGATCCAGAGATTCTCGGCACGATTTGGGAGAAAAATAGTCGGATTTGATGAAATCTTCACCGGAACTTGGCCGGATCGGGCGAGATCTCGTCGATTTTGGCTATTTTTTGTGTTTTCCGTCGGGTTTCGGCCTCACCCGAAACCGATGGCACCCGCCGGCGAACCGACCCGCGAAAACCGACCCTCTTAACGGGTCGGTTGCGGGTTGAGAATCTGCAACCCGATCTTCTACGGGTCGGTTTGCGGGTTGGGCACAAACCCGACCCGCCCGACCCGTGGACACCCCTAATTATATATTGATTCCATTCAACTGTTGCCGCATTGAATCTAAATACAAGATGCAGCCTTTTCCTGTGGTAGTATCCTAAATACAAGACATATGGTAGTGCCCTCAGAAAAGTTGACACATTTTTTCTTTTGTGTTCTATCTTCGCAGCCTTTTTCTTTCATTCCCCTAGAATTGGTCATTCAAAGGTAGATTTCCTGCAAAAACAAAAATAAAAAGATCATTAAAGGTTGCTAGGAGCCTAGGAAGCATCATATTCCTCCTTTAAATTGGCCTTGTTCCCAGTCTCTACTTAAAATATAATATGAAAAACATATGCTAATGGATATGTATCATGTATCATGTATGGTATGCTAATAAAGATCACATCCTTGTAGGAAAAGTTGGTGCTCAATTTTGGAACTTATTTCTGTTTTTTCTACTACAATGGATAGCGTTCTTTGGCAGTATATATATTTATAATTTGGAGTCATCAAGCCGTATTAAAGAATGGTTGCTACTTTTAATGACTCAATTGTCAAAAATTTGTTTACAATTATTAAAATGGCATGTTATGATTGGCATGCAATAAAAATAATGCCAATTATGGGTGTGTATGAAAATGATATATATTTTACAATATTAGGTTAGTGTTAGTAAATTCATGACAATGTAATGATTATTTATGTTGTAATGTTAAAAATTCAAGTGTTTGTGAAAATTCAAGACTTGGCTCAAGTCATTGAAGTCTCTGAAATTTCAATTACATCTAGATCAATCGAGAAATGCATGTTGATCGCCTCTTGATCAAGTCTTTATTAGTAGATAATTGGGAATTCTAATTCTCTTGAAGGCCCGTCAAATCAGCTATCAAGTGGGAATTTGTGCCATACATGAAAAAGTATATAAGGAGCAATTCTAATAGAATAAAACAAAGGAGAGAAAACCAATGTTGCGGCAAAAAAGTTCAAATTAAAACCTAGTTCTTTTTGTATTATCACCGTACTGGAGATAAGAAAGTTAATCTAATGCTACCATTGAAGATTGGTGATTGAATGCTTAAGCCACAAAACCACCATAGTCAATTATTATGAAAAAACCTTCAAGATGATTCTCGAAGTCAAGTCATGGACAGAGTTCGTGTATAAAATTAAATGATAGAAGAGTCCAAGTTGCTTGGAATAATGTCGGTTCATGTTGTAAGTTAATAAGGTTAATTCAATTGTACATTTCAATTCTAAATAGTAAAATTTTCCTCAAGGTAGGTAATACCCTTGCGTCGTCAACAAATCATAGTGTTCCTTACTTTGCATGCACTTTACTTTATATTGTAATTTTTTGTTGTGCCTAATTAACTTGAATTCATTGTTTATCATAATCGGTTAAAGTAATGAATTTTGCTTAGCTATGTTAAATTAAATCAATGAGGATGTAAACATACTTCTCATACCGATCATAATTTGTCACATTTTCAAGTTGTAAAATAGGTTGTAAAAATACTTTTCATATACCGGTCATAATTTGTAACATTAAAAAGTTGTGAAAAAGATTTTTTTTTTAAATGTACTTGATGTAATTTCATCATGTTTGATGGAACTTTGCATGCATATAAACTTTCATTTTTATTTTTATTTTTAACTTTCTTTTTAGCTGAAAATTTGTTTATTTCACAATTCATATTATTTGTATACCTTTTGAACAAACATCATTATATTATACACCTTTCATTTAAATCGTCAATAACACATGCAGTTGTCATCTCTATAAATTTAAAAATAGGTATAAAATAATGGGTGTAAAAAACACCTACGAATAACATCTTCCTGTTAGTTTGTTGCCTTTTGTTTTTAAGAGAAGGCTCCGCTTACAATTTGTTGTTTTAAGAAACTTCTCTAACCAGTTTGTTAGCCATCAAAATATATAAATGAACCCACCATCCACAGCCAAAACCTACCCCAAAGAAAGACAAAGGGGTAACTGGTAAGAAACCCTAAAAAAAGAAATAGTCTCTCCCTCTCTCTATTAAGAAAACTTGTCTACTTTTGGTGGAGGAGGGAGGGGATGGAATCAAATAACTCGTATGAAAACTTGTGGGCTGATCTATGGGAGAACGGCAATGTTAAAGCACGTCCAGTTGCTGCTGGGACCAAGAGGAGCCACCGCGTCGTTGCAAAGGCTAAATCGAAGAAGCTGTCAGCTAAGCTCTCCATAACTATGAAGAAAGTTAAAGGGGGAGCCTCTCTGGGTCTTTATTGGATCAAACACAAGTACCACAAGACCAACCATAAGACCAAGCGTGCATATTGATATATATGCACTTTGTGAAGGAAAAAAAAAAAGCATTCCTTTTGTTCTGTTTTGTTCCTAATTTGTGCGTTATTAAACTCCCAAAATGAAATTAAAAAAAAAAAAAAAACACAAAGAAAAAGAGGTTAATTTAATTTCATTTTTGGGAGTTTTAGATATGGGGGCATGTTCACGGATTTGATATAGATATCCAACATATATTTATTAATTATTATTATTATGTATAATTAAGATTTTAAGTTACTTCTCTTGCATGCATGTCTTGATCTTTGTTTTTCCTATTTTTAATTTCTGTCCTTGGGTAGTAACCTCCCTATATGGGGACATAGTTTTTGTCCAGTGCATTGATAAGAATGTGGTTACGTTATGCCTATCTTAGTTTTTCCTATTTTTATATTCTGGACATATGTCTGCATTTTATTGTGTACAATGCATGCTTAACCTCCTATTATATTTTTAGAAACTTGAAAGACAACCAGTTCTAGGCTACATTCCGGGAAATCAAATTCTTTTTCCTTTCATTAATAAACACTACTTCACTTGTTATTTGGAATTAAATCCACTACTTGAACTTGACCCTCATGGAGAGTCGAGACTTGAGAGACTAGGCGGTCCAAATATCATTAATTGTTTTGTATGTATTCGTTTAGATGTCTTTTCTTTAATCTTAGGAATTTTATTAAAAAATCAAAGTAAAATTTTATTGTCAAAAATTATTAAAAGTTTAAAAATGCTACTCAAATGAAAATTCTATTAACCAAAAGTTTCTAGGTGTTTAAAAAATGTTTAAAATTTATTTTATATTATTTTAATAATCTACCCAATAATTTTTTTTTAAGTAATAAAATTTGGGACTCACATGTTTATTGCCACATGACTCATTAGTATACTAAAACTATTAACTTTGATTGAAACTCTAGTACCAAAGTTTTTAAAGAATTGAAATACTACCCCATTTAAAACTCAATTATAAATTTCAATAAATCTGAAATGGTTTTCATTATTTGTTTTAAATTATATATATATATATATTTAAAAACAAATTAGTTTTACACAATGTGTTTTTCATTATATAACTTGAAGTAATTTTTATTATTTTAATTTTATTCTCTATTTTAGTATTTACTTTTTATTATATCATTCTTAATGTAACATGTGTCGACAAACAACAATAAAAACAATGTCAGCCACACCTCGCACAAATCACATCATCCTGCTAGGGAAAGCCTAATAGGGGACTTAGACAAAACTCTCTCAAAATTAAAGGTTCTAAGGCTTCAAAGAAAGCTAGTCCTAGAGAGGACTTTATTTTATTAGTCATACTTAAATTAGTCTGGCCAATTTTATGTTTATGTTTATGTTTATATTGTTGATATATCTATATTTCTCTCGAGATGGGCAGATGTCAAGTGTCATTTTAAAAATAAACATGGCTTCTTCTTTTATTTATGAGAGTATAAATTTATAAACATGGCAGTTAAGTCAGTTCATCATTTTAAAATTATTTATCAATGGTCAAAGTCTCATAATTCAACTATTTGGTACCTCTTTGTTATTTACAAATAAAGATATTAAGTGTTCAAATTTGCCCATCTTCAACTATTGTATTATATATAAATATATATATATATATATATTAACTTCAAGAGTACCAAAATCTCTTTAGCAAAATTTCCAAATGTATGGCTATTTTTTGATGCTATAGTGGTTTAAATGAGAAGGATTGGAAAGATTATGGAGGAATTGGGTGGAAAAGTGGTTTGGTTTCCTTCTTTAATTGATTCAAGGGAAGAAAATGAGTGGTTGATGATATGGATGGATGAGATTTTCATCTATGTCCACCATCTTATGTCTACCCAAATTCGAGAAAAAGAAATAGAAGGAATTCATCAATTTTACTTTTTCATTATAAATTGTTTCGTAATCTTTTTTTTTAAAGAATTTTTTTTTTTTTTGTAAGTTTAGTTGTACTTACTTCATAAAAGAAAGTATTTTATGTCATACTTTTTAGGGGAAATTATACTTTGTCTACATATAATTTGTCCAAAAAACACTTTGCCTACATGCAGTTTAAAAATTTGCACTTTATCCACCTGAGGTAAGTTTTATTTGCCTTAGCACTTTACTCACCTAAGGTAAGTTCCATTTGCCTCCCGTTACCTATCTCTATTAAAAACATGAGTAAATTTGTATTTTTACTACTCTTTTATATCTTTCTCCTCTCAAAACATAAAAGACTAAAAAATCAATAAAAAAAAAAAGAAGATGTAAAAACTATATTAGAAAATTTTACCTCAATTGGTCAATATATGGCTATTGCTGGACGGAAGGGTCACCTGGCCTTCGTAGATATGAAGAATATGATCCCAAGTAGAGAACTTCAGGTTTGCCCAGGTCCTAACAAGTTGAGTTGGCCCTTTAGGAGATCCAACTAGATAGATGAAACGTCTTAATTAGTCACAAATGAATATTGGGATTATCTATTTGTTAACAATTTCTCCTTTTGCAATTTTAAGAGTATCAAAATATGAGTGTTGAATGGCCTATACATGTTGTAAAGTAAATAAGTGCAGGATGATGATTGAATTTTCCAGCCTAACCATCATACGGCTAAGGCACTCGACTCTATCTCTAATGCCTTATCTTATCACAATCTGTATAGCCCTTTAAATTTGTATTTTGGATTGAACATGATCTGCCAGTTATCACAACTGACTGCATTTTTGTGTTTCAGATAGATTAGAATCTCTGGTGAGCTTATCCTTAACGCATGTAATTAAGGAAATGATGTTGCGGTCTTTATATGAGTGGATGACCATGTTAATTACCAAAAAAGGAAAAGAAAAGAGAGGATGAATTTGTTAGCCAGCATCTTTTATCTTCTTTTTAAATTTTTACAAAACTTAATTTTTAGATTTTCTTTTCTCTTGATTTTTTTAGTTTTTTATGTTTTAAGATGAGAGATATAAAATGGTAGCAAAAATATAAATTTATTCTTATTTTTAATAGAGGTGAATAACTCGAGATAAACATATCTTACATCAGATGGTTAAAGTGCTAATTTTTAAATCACAAATAGGTAAAGTGTTTTTCGGGTAAATCACAAGTAGACAAAATGTAATTTCTCATTCTTTTTATTTTAAAGATAATTACAATATACTGCTAACCTCACAATTTAAACTCTTTCCCCCTACAATTCTGCTACAAAGTACTCATAATTCATGTCATACTAATAAATACATAAGGCATAGAATAAAACACGTTTAATGGCACAAAATATTTTGCTTGGACTAATTGCAGTTGCAAATTTTCAATATTTGACTTTGAAATACATAGAGCTATTTAATGGCACAAAGTATTTTGCATTGGACTTTCGTCTAATATCAAGAATGTGAAGATTCCGTTTCATCAATCTGTAAATGCGAAGATATAGTTTGCTTGGACTTTGCAGTTGCAAATTGGCAATTGACTTTGAAATACATAGAGCTTGTTTTTCGTTTTACGTTTCTTCATTCTAGGTCCCAATAAAAAGCTTCATTTGAAAACACATCCAATTAAGGTTGCTTCTAATTCTTAACATTTACACATCCTCCACGATTACATGACATAATGCATTACGTTTCCTAGTTTGTTGTTTACGTTATTCCATTTCCACAGGAACATTCCACGCGTTCCACGCTTCTTTATTGATAAATCATAAATCCATCAAAGAAAGTTTCTCGAAGCAACAAATTCTTTATTATTTTCCGGGATTTCGAAGCTTCTCTCTCTGCTAAAAAGTTGAGACAGGTTTGGTTAAAACTTAAAATACACCGATTTTTGTTACCATCTGTGATCTAAAGTAGATTCTAAACGACAAAATATAGCATCCATTCCATATATAGACTCTCAATTTCCTATAACCCAAAAACTAAAAAGAATCACTATTTATAGTCTCTCATTTTCTCAGGAAAATATTCAATCTTTTTTCGTATCTGGGGTGCAAATTGAAAAACGTAGCTAGCTTGTAATGGAGTCAAATGGGACCTCTTGGGCTGATCAATGGGACCACCATGATAGCCCAGACCCAGTTCCTGAGACCAATAAGAGTTCCAAGGCTACGTATTCGAAGAAGATTGGCGATGGGTTAGGGAAAACTAAAGCTGTTGCATCAACTGGCGTGAAGAAAGTTAAGGAAGGAACCACTGTGGGTTTTCATTGGATCAGAGACAAGTACCAGAAGAAAAACCAGAAGAACTAGCTGATGATGCATGCTTCGTTTTCAATAATCATCATCTTTTTTGTTCTTCGACTTTGTTTGGGTGTATATAATCTTCATTCTTCTGAATCTGATACTTCTATTTATTTTCTTTGCTCCTACTTTTGTTTAATAAAAACTCATTGTTGCTGTGTACAGATTTGATTAGAGCCAGATCGATTACTCTTGTCTCTTTATATGTATGAAATTGTTCTTTTCTTCTCTCTCTCTCTCTCTCTCTCTCTCTCTCTTTTTTTTTTTAAGTGGGGGTAGAAAAATCAGAAGGTATATAATCGTGGCAGGAAACCAATATATCATTATAAACAAAATCTGTACGAGATCTATTAAAAAAACCATGAAACCAGATTGTAATGGCTTTTATGTTTCCAATTTTTGTTTTGCATCTCTTGATCTTTTCTTGTTTAGGGAGATGCAAAAAAGGTGTTTTGTTTATGGAATTGAGATGGACTCTACAAGTTTTCTCGATTGGGGTTGACTAGTTATTTCAAGGCTTTATGTGGTTTAGCGATAGCCTATGTTCACCAATAACAAATGATAAATTCACTAACAAATTTGGAAGGTACATTTATGATGTAGAGACATTCACAAATCTCAAATACACTTATATATTCTATCAGATACAAAGATTAAATACCGCACCAAAAACAAACATAAAATTTTTCTCTACATTACACAACATCGACAAAGAAATTTCTCTCTAATTCAAACCAAAGAATCAAAGGTTCACAAATACTCAAATACCAAGCAGCTATTGATTTGACTTATGTACAATTCTTGAAAAATCTACTTTTATTAATTTTTTATTTTTTAAAGAGACAATAATTTTATTAAGTTTAGTTATACTTTTATCCTCCTATTTTTGAAGGCCAATAAACTAATAAAAATAAATTTTCTTGAATGAATACAAAGCAAAGAAAATCATCTTAGACAAATGTAATACAAGTCATACTGATGAAACATAAAATGAAACACATTTCATGAGACAAAAACCAGCCCAAGTTCAATTAAAGATAAATTGTATGTACCTATTGGGACAGAGCACTCACATGTAGTAGTGCTAGCTAAAGGAAAGAATGGGGAGAGAAATTGGTTTTCACCTGCTTAAAAAAAGTGAATACCAAGGTCCCTATTGAAGCGGAAGCCAAAGATTTTCTATGGGCTGTGCAACTAGCAAGCCAAATGCAAGTTATGAAGATGATAATTGAGGGTGATTTCAAGAATTGTTGATGAAGTCAAATTAATCTCAGCAAGTTTTGAATAGCTGGAGTTTATGTGGGTGTATAGGAATGCAAATGAAGCTTCTCATGTCATGGCAAAGTGGTCTCTATCAAACTCATGTCATGTCTATTTAATTTGTTGATATATGGACTCGGTCCTTCTCATTTTGTTAATATTAGTAGTAAGAAAGAACAGCCTAGGTGGGGCTGAGTTGGACCGGAGAATATTGTATTTTTCTTTTGATGGTAATAAAATATTTTTTCAAGCAAAGAAACCAAGGAATGATAAAACTTAGAGAGTAACTTTTTTTTTTTTTTTTTTGAGAGTAACTTAGAGAGTAACTTAGGTGTAGTATATTAGATTCCCCAATTGAAATTTGAAATTAAATACTTAGTTGTTTTGAATTTAATTGTACTTAAGAAAGATAACACTCTTTGTTTCCTATTGGTTAATATAACCAAGTATTTGAATTTAATTAAAAAAAAATTAAGAAACCTACCTAATTTCTACACTTTTTAGAATACTTTAGGATGTGAAATTTAATCTGTAAATGCGAAGATTGATGCAATTGGCATTAATCAATTTATTTTGTTGTTGCAACTTGCAATTGACTTAGAAATATATAGAGCTTGTTTCTTGTTATATGTTTATGGGAACTTCATTGAAAACACATCCAATTAAAATTACTTTGTAATGTTGGAAATGAATAAATTTTAAGCGGCAGTACTAGTTATTATAGTTGGGCCAAAAAATAATTTAAGAGATTGATTTAAATTAGAACAAGTAACAACTTATCACTTATGAAAATATTATATATGAGTAGTGCTTATTTAACATTTAAAACCAACTCGCTTACATGACATTATGGTGCGGTTTGGATAGGACGTTTTCTGCGTTTTCTGCGTTTTGCACTTTTCCTACGTTCCTTTTTTTTTTTTAACAGCCACAAATGTTGACTTTTCAACTGTGAACAATGCACCTGTGCACTGTTTACGAATTTACAAATATCACTTTTCAGCCACTTTATAATTAAAAATTGGTCCTACAGTATTATTTACACATTTAAAAATTGTTTTACTACAATATTTTTAATTTTTAATTTTCAATTTCAATAAAATAAGTCAAATTCGAATCTACCGCATATATTAAAGTTACCTGCTTTGTACTTTGCAGCGTGCCTTGTTCTGCCGAGTGGGAAAAAGTCCACGCGTTCACACTTCACAGAAGATAGACTGGGCCTTTCTCATTTTGTTCATATTATTAGTTAAAAAGATACGCGTGGCTGACTTGGAAGAAGTGATGATTGTATTTTTCTAGCAATAAAATTTTTATTCAAGCAAAACAAAAAAAAAAAAAAGCAAAACTACTAATTAAAATTTTGTATTCAAGGAAGTTATCTAACATCTCAATATAGTAATGAGATATAGATTAAAAAATAATTGTAGAGGTGACTAGTGGCCACCTATATATTATATAATATGATATATTTATATATATATATATATATATTTTTTTTTTTTTCATAAAACTCATGCTTCATCACCCCAAATTATGAATGACAAAACAAGTTGTATAAAAAACAGTGAATGAAAGTCAAAATAATGAATATGGACTGTGCCAAAGCTTACTATGTTAAACAAGAGTAACTGATTTACTCCATTTTATGCAGATAAAACACTAGTTTTTTTTCCTTGACTCTTACCACTACCAAGGGTAAAACAAACACAAAGTAAAGTTAATTTTCACCTATAAAAACAAGTAAAGTGTGAGAGAGATGTTTTTAACACAAAAGGTCCATCGTAGCTACAAAGAAGCTTAAAAAATAACTTCTTATGCTTAAAATGGAGATGGTGGAAAATTTTCCAGCAATAAGTACCCAAAAAAAGAGGTTTGAGAATTTTTGTGTTTATTTTCTGATTTCAGTTTTGTTTTGTTGAGAGAGAAAGAGAGAATGGGTAATTTTCTGTGTGTGGAAAACTACGAATTCTACACTTTTAACTCTCTAAGGAGTTGTTTGACAATGTTATTTAAACAACAATAACACTTCTAATACGTATTTCTACAACACTCAAACACATATTTTCATAACACTGAAAAATGAACGACAACACTTAAACAATACTACTAGACCAACCCTAAAACTCACATACAAAGAAAACCAACTGTCAATTATACATTAAATGAAAAGAATTTTTTTTTTTAATGTTTTTTTTTATAAGAGTGATATTGTCACCAATAAGAAAAAACAAATTTATTCATTTATTTATTAGGAGATACCAACCATATTCATTGCCAATTCATTTATTGGGTGGTTGATAAAAGTTGCAGTAGGTTTAGCAGTTTCGTTTCTTCTATCTATTGACTAATGATTAATACTCTTATGTACATCTTCTTCTTTTTTTTTTTTTGATACACTCTTATGTACATCTATATTTATTAATACTTGGAGGTCTTTTTTTTATTTGGGTCAGGCTATTGCCTCTCACTTGCCTAGCACTTGCCTAGTAAAACCGGCTCTGAACAAGAACGTAACACATTTTTTATATTCTCCCCGAAATATCCTATCTGTTCTGTCTGACTGAGTTCTATAAATGACAAAACATACCATCCATAAATAGACTCCCAATTTCCCGTAACCCAAAAGGAACACGCAAACTAGTATTGGTTTTCTCTCTTTCTTTGGAAAAAATTCCATTTTTTTCTTTGTTTGGGTGAAAATTGAAAGCAAGCTAGCTAGCTAGCTAGCTTGTTAATGGAGTCAAACCCGTGGGCTGATGAATGGGGCCACAAGAACAACAGCCCAGACCAGATTACTGAGACCAAGAAGGGCCAAGGTGGTGCAAAGGCTACATATTCAACAAAGATTCGCAATGGCTTGGAGAAAACTAAAGAGGCCGCAGCAAACCACATGAAGAAAATAGTAGTTAAGGAAGCAACCGATGCAAGCCTTCGTTGGGTCAAAGACAAGTACCACAAGACAACTAAGAAGCATAAGAAGAAACCTCATGATTCATGAAATATCTCTCTCACAACATATATGAGAATAATAATGTCTTATAAGACGGTCATATATAATAGTTGATGTATGTCTCATTTTCAATAATTATCATCTCTTTTTTGTTTTGTTTTGTTTTTTTCCTAGTTTTATGTAATAGAAGCTCGTTGTTGTATTCCGATTTGATTAGAGCTCTTTTCTTTTCTCTTTTTTTGGTTATTGAGATGGGTAAAAAAAAAAAAAAAAACGAATATAATCTTAGCAGGAAGCCAAAAAAGCATCATAAACGATCTGTAGGAGATCTATTGAAAAAAAATCATGAAACCAAGATTGTACATATGTTTCTGATTTTTGTTTTGCACCTTGATCTTTTCTTGTTTTGGGGAATTGCAAATCAGGTGTTTTTTTGTTTATGGAATTGTGTTGGACTCCACAAGGTTTCTCAATTGGGGATGACTGGTTAACTTCAAAGAATTGTTTTATTTTTCTCACATTCGGACTCAAAAGTGTTTAGCCCCTAAAATTTTGATTTTAGTCATCACATTTAAACAAAATATAATAACTTTGTCACTCCATCCACCTACTACTAAATTTATTCTAGATCACTTAGATTTATATTCTATTTGGCATATATTTGAGAAAGTATTTTGAATCGATGTTGGCATATGCTTCTATCCAAAATAATGAAAATCATCTTAGATAGAAGTAATACGAGTCATACCAATGAAGCATAAAATGTAACATATTTCAAGGAACAAAAAAAATTGAATTGACTTTTCTCTAATTCTAGTTAGGATAAAACTTGGAGAATCTTAGATTTAGTACATTAGATTCCTCAATTGAAATTTGAAATTATATACTTGATTGGTTTAAATTTAATTGTGCTTGACAAAGATAACAACTTTGTTTCCTGTCAGAGATTGTTAATGGAATCAGGTGTTTAAACTTATTAGGAACTTAATCTACCTTACCTAAGTTCTATCCTTTCAAGAATACTTTTAGTTTGTGAAATTTCCATTAAGATTAATGCAATTGACTTCAATCAATTTATTTTGCTGTTGCAACTTGCAATTGACTTAGAAATACATAGACCTTGTTTCTTGTTATATGTTTCTGGGAAATTCATTGAAAACACATCCGATTGAGGTTACTCTCAACATCATGTATTAAAGTTTCCTGATTTGTATTTACCAAGTGGTGGGAAACATTCCACGCGTTCACTGTTCTTTCTCTCTAGTCGTAGTACAAGTCAAAAAGAAAGGTTCTTTTTTGAGATCCATCGAAGAAATTTACTCGGAACAAGTAAAAACATTTTTTGAATCTAAGTGACAAAAGATTGTGTGTTTCTTGCCTATGGATCGGTTCCAATTATGAGAAAATCAATCTCTATCATTTAGGTGATAAATTTGAGAAAAAATTGCATCGGCCAAACTGGGCACACCCTTAAATATGTGGTTGGCTAACTACTTTTTCCAATGTCTTTTTTCTTTTTCATTCTTTTTTATGTGTTACTTTTTCATATCATAATGCTTTCTCTTCTAAGTTTATAATATAATAGATATCCTGAAAGAAACAAACGGTAAGCTTCAATTCTTCTCTGGTCAAAACAATAAACAAAAGAGACACTTGTAATTGTATATTAGTGCTCTCATGGAACTTGAGCTCTCCCCTACTAATATGTAGGGTAAACCGATCCAAATAGTATATTGATTTCACTCTGAATTCTTTTAGGTCCCTTGTCTCTGTTTCTCAAAGTTGAATCCAAGCATGTTTATGTAGACATAGTATAAAAATGTTTCTGTATAGCTAGAAAGAAAAATCACTTTTCCTTCTTGATATGGAAGAATAATCATGGCATCCGTCATGGGCGAGAACGTCAGCACAGGTTTAAGCCGACGGTCCATAGCGGGTAACGGGCAGAGTAAAGCTGACGGGGACAATGTAAACAGGCGGCAAGCACGAAGCTGACGGTTATACAAACAGCAAGAAGCTGACGACCACTCGGCTGCTGGAAAGAAAAAAGGCTGACGGTTGTAAGGCTGACGGCTCCATGAAATTTAGAAACTTGCCCACCACGTATAGGAAGATTGCTTGCACTCCACGATTAGTATCCAAGTCCTATAAGGAAAGGATCCCGTAATCTACGCTAATGAGGATTCCTATAAGGAAAAGACTTCTGCTTCAAGGAAAAGGGTCAACCCTCAACTACTATAAAAACCCCAATACCCTCACAAATCAAGGTACGCATAATTACACCCTCTCTAGCACTCTAGAGTTGAAAGAAGTTCTAACTTGACCTTCGGAGGATATTTGGCCGGCACCACACCGGTGCTCTCTGTTAGGTCATCTCCTTTTTATTTTGCAGGTGCTGTTCCGAGCGTGTGAGGACCGTGTGGCTCACTGGTGAGATTTTCGGCATCATCAGTTGGCGCCGTCTGTGGGGAAGCACGCTGTCGAAGCAATTAAGCCACACTATCGTTTCCCGGACTAAAGGGTTGCATGGTACTCACTCGTTCAATGGCAACTACCAATGACGTACAAGGAGAGGAACCACCCACAACTGCCCTCGAGAGGCAAGTTTGGACTCTCGGCGCCGCCATAGAGCGTCTGACCAAACGGAACCTCGACTTGGAAGAACAGCTACGCCAGAAGGATGCAGTGCAAAATGGCCAACCCGAAGACCAGGAAGAGAATAGCGCTCCGAGGGGGAACCAGGAAAGACCTGAGGGCAGCCGTGCCCCGAGCAGGCTGGAAAGACTGCCCGCAAGCACACCATCCCTCATGGATGCGACTCCACCGCAAATCGCCGCCGAGATGCAGGCAATGAAGGAGCAGATGGAGGTTATGATGAACGCGCTCAAGGGGAGAGTTTCTAGTAACCTTGACGATCTAGCGAACCGTACCAACTCACCCTTCACTATCGCCGTGAACTCCTTCCCCTTACCCCACAAGTTTCGCATGCCGAACATAGATAGCTATGACGGGATGAAGGATCCTCTCGACCACCTAGAAACCTTCAAGACCCTGATGCATCTTCAGGGGGTAGCAGATGAGATCATGTGCAGGGCCTTCCCCACAACACTCAAAGGCCCCGCGAGGGTGTGGTTCAGCTGGCTGACGCCCAACTCTATCAGCACCTTCAAAGAGCTAAGCGCCCAATTCACTACACATTTCATTGGAGGACATAGGTATAAGAAGTCCACAGCATGCCTGATGAGTATCAAGCAAAGAGATGACGAGACGTTGCGGTCCTACATAACGCGTTTTAACAAGGAAGCACTATCGGTCGACGAGGCCGACGATAAAATACTTGTAGCGGCATTCACAAACGGGCTGCAAAAAGGCAAATTCTTGTTCTCTCTATACAAGAACGACCCGAAGACCATGTCAGAAGTGCTCTACAGGGCTACCAAGTATATGAACGCCGAGGACGCATTGCAGGCCCGAGAAGAAAAACCAAGAAAAAGGGAGAGACAGGAGGACGCACGATCAGACCAGGGAAGGAAAAGACCCAGAACGGGGGATCGAAGAGACGAAAGTCGATCTAAGCCTCCAGGAGGGAGATTCACGAGCTTCACTCCGCTGACCGCCCCAATAGATCAAGTCCTAATGCAGATTAAGGACGAAGGAACTCTGACCTTCCCCGGAAAACTGAAGGGGGATCCTAATAAGCGTTCCAGAGACAAGTACTGCCGCTTCCACCGAGATCACGGCCATGACACAGCCGACTGCTACGACTTAAAGCAACAAATCGAGGCCCTAATAAGGCAAGGGAAGCTACAGAAGTTTGTGAGCAAGGAAAGAGCAGACCCAGCGCCTCAGGATCACCCACCCCCGCGTGGCCATGATCGTCCCAGGCCTCCCATTGGTGATATACGAATGATCGTAGGAGGGATGGCCACCAGACCGTCGAAAAGGGCTCGAAAGACGCACCTCCGAATGGTCCAAAACGTCCAAGTGGCAGGCCCAGTGCGAAACATAGCCCAAACGAAAAGCCCCGTAATCGAGTTCTCAGAAGAAGACGCACGGCGTATCCACCACCCACACGACGACGCGCTCGTCGTCAGCTTACAGGTCGCGGACTACAACTTGCATCGGGTATTAGTCGACAACGGAAGCTCGGCAGACATTCTATACTACCCGACGTACCAGCAAATGAAAATCAGCAAGGAGCAACTGATCCCGACGAACGCTCCATTCGTCGGTTTTGGGGGTGCAAAGGTGTTTCCGTTAGGCACGGTCACGTTGGCCGTAACCGTAGGCGACTACCCCCAGCAAGTCATGAAGGAAGTAACTTTCCTCGTGGTTGACCATTCATCCGCCTATAACGCCATCATAGGACGGCCCACCCTTAACGCATGGAAGGCGGCAACTTCAACTTATCATTTAATGATTAAATTCCCGACAAAACACGGAATCGGAGAGCTACGTGGAAACCAGATTGCAGCACGAGAATGCTATGTAGCCATGATAGAGATGGACGATCACCTCCAAACCATGAACATAGAAGAGCACCGGAGCGCAACAGAGCCGGCCGTGAGGCTTGAGGAGGTACCTCTAAACGACTCCGTACCTGACCAGACAACAAGGATCGGAACCCTCGCAAGTCCCGACACTCGACGGGCGCTTGTAGCATTCCTCCAGAAGAATCGAGACGTATTCGCCTGGAGTCACGAGGATATGCCAGGAATAGATCCTTCCGTCATGGTACATAGGCTGAATGTGTCACCATCTTTTCCGCCCATCCGACAAAGGAAGCGGGTCTTCGCCCCGGAGCGAGATCAAGCCATAGCCGAAGAAGTCCGCAAGCTGCAAGAGGCCAATTTCATTAAAGAAGTGTACTACCCCGACTGGCTAGCAAACGTGGTGATGGTCAAGAAAGCTTCCGAAAAATGGAGGATGTGTGTAGACTTCACCGATTTGAACAAAGCGTGTCCTAAGGACAGCTACCCCCTCCCAAGGGTCGACACCCTGGTAGACTCCACAGCTCAGCACCAGCTATTAAGTTTCATGGACGCTTTCTCCGGCTACAACCAGATCAAAATGCACGAGGACGATCAGGAAAAGACGTCCTTTATTACCAGCCAAGGCCTGTTCTGCTACAAGGTAATGTCGTTCGGTTTGAAAAACGCGGGCGCAACTTACCAAAGGCTTATGAACAAAATGTTTGCACAACAGATCGGGAGAAACGTCCAGGTATATGTCGACGACATGTTGGTTAAAAGTCAAAGGGAAGAAGATCATTTAGAAGACCTCAGGGAAACATTCGACACCCTTCGCTCTTACAACATGAAGCTCAATCCGGGAAAATGTGCCTTTGGGGTAACGGCAGGAAAATTCCTAGGATTCATGGTGTCCCAGAGAGGCATCGAGGCCAATCCGGACAAGATCCGGGCTATAATAGAGATGGCACCACCAAGAAATGTGAAGGAAGTACAAAGCCTCAACGGCAAGATAGCAGCACTAAACAGGTTCGTCTCCAGAGCGACAGACAAGTGCTTACCCTTCTTCCGCATATTAAAAAGGTCTTTCGAATGGACCGATGAATGCCAGCGAGCGTTCCAAGAATTAAAAGCTTACCTCTCTTCCCCACCACTGCTGAGTCCCTCACAGCCAGGAGAAGAACTCTTTCTTTATCTCGCCGTCTCCCCGGCCGCCGTCAGCGCCGCCTTGATCAGAGAAGAAGGGAAGAAACAGAAACCCGTGTATTACATCAGTCGGGCGCTGCACAGAGCTGAAGAAAGATATCCACCCCTGGAGAAACTTGCTTTCGCACTAGTTACGGCGGCACGCAAGCTGAAGCCGTACTTTCAAGCTCACACAATAACGATCTTAACCGACAAGCCTTTGCGACGGGCTATGAGCAACCCCGATGCTGCCGAGCGCTTGACACTTTGGGCCATAGAACTGAGCGAATATGACATCCAATATCGCCCGCGCACCGCTATCAAGGGGCAGGTCGTGGCAGATTTCATAGCTGAATTCACGAATGGCGAGGACGAGGGGGCAGAGGAATCCCCAGAGTGGAGTATACACGTGGATGGGTCCTCCAACAGACAAGCCGGCGGAGCCGGCATCGTGCTACAGTCACCCGAAGGGGATACGGTAGAATGTATGGTCCGTCTCGCCTTCCCCACTACCAACAACGAGGCAGAATACGAAGCTTTGATAGCAGGGCTCGACCTCGTTAAGGCAGCAGGAGCCGAGAAAGCAATTGTTTACTGTGACTCCCAAGTTATAGTCAACCAGATAAGCGGGGAGTACGAATGCAAAGGCGAGAGAATGAAGAAGTATCTGGAGCAAGCGAAGAGGAGAATAAACGAGCTGGAGGTCAAAATTATGCAAATCCCCCGGGGGGAAAACGAGCGAGCCGACCGCTTAGCCAAAGCCGCCTCTGCCGAGCACATGATCGCCACTAGTAGTACACTCTCCTTCACGCAGCTCTCTCCACTCATCAGTGCGGCCGACATACAGGAGCTCGATCCCCAGAATGACTGGACTACACCATTGACCTCCTTTTTGAAAAGTGGCATACTACCAAATGATAAGGGGGCAGCGAGGAAACTGAAGGTTCAAGCGGCCAGATTCGTGCTAATCAAAGATGTTTTATACAAAAGAGGTCTTTCTCGCCCCTACCTACGATGCTTGGGTCCCGAAGAAGCGGATTACGTCATGAAGGAAGTGCACGAAGGAATCTGTGGAAACCATTCCGGATCAAGGTCGCTAGTACACAAGCTAGTACGAACCGGGTACTTTTGGCCAACAATGCAGAAAGATGCCGAGGCTTATGTTAAGGCTTGCGACAAGTGCCAAAGGTTTAGCAACATCATCAGGCAACCACCCAAAGAATTAACCCCAATCACGGCACCATGGCCGTTCGCTCAGTGGGGGTTGGACATTATGGGACCATTCCCCACCGCAATACGACAACTGAAGTTTTTAGTTGTCGGTATCGACTACTTCACCAAGTGGGTAGAAGCTGAAGCATTGGCCACCATCACAGAGAAAAGCGTAAGGAGCTTTGTTTGGCGATGCATCATATGCAGGTTTGGCATTCCAAGAGTCTTAGTCTCAGACAACGGGAAACAGTTCGACAACGACTCCTTCAGGGACTTCTGCTCACAGTTAGGGATATGGAACCACTACTCCTCCCCCGCCCACCCCCAAGCCAATGGGCAGGTCGAAGTTACAAACCGGTCCTTGCTAAAAATCATCAAGACCCGGCTTGAGGGGGCAAAGGGCATATGGGCTGAAGAGTTGCCGAGCATACTATGGGCGTACAGGACGACAGTAAGGACACCAACAGGAGAAACACCGTTCCGATTAACGTACGGGAACGAAGCGGTCATCCCAGCTGAAGTCGGTCTCACAAGCTACAGGGTGCACAACCACGACGAAAAAAGGAACGACGAAGCCATACGTTTGCAGCTCGACCTGGTGGACGAAGTCAGGATGGCAGCAGAACAAAGGCTTGCGCGATACCAGGATCGCATGGCCAAGAATTACAACTCCAGGGTCAGACACAGAGACTTCCAGGAAGGAGACCTCGTTCTAAGAAAGGTAATGGGTGCAGCAAGAGACTCCACCCAAGGAAAGCTCGGCCTGAATTGGGAAGGACCCTACCGAGTTACGGCATGGCAAAGGAAGGGCACCTACCATCTAGAGACTCTGGACGGACGAAAGCTACCACATCCATGGAACGCGGAACACCTACGAAAGTACTACCAGTAGTAGCAGCAGCATCTTTCTTTTCGGAATAAGACTTTTTCAATTACCTTTTTAAGCGTTTGTTACAATAAGCCCAAAGGGCAGTTCTTTCCTACTTATGTTTTTGCTACAATAAGCCCAACATGGGCAGATTTTGTTCCTAGACTACCTTTTATATTTATGCATAACAATGAGAGTTTACTGAAGACAAATTTTTACTTACAAACATGAAGTCAAAAACAACGAAGCCCAAAATTGGGCAAGCCAAAAAAGGCTGACGGTCCAAAAATGGACGAGCAAAAACAGCCGACGGTCTAAAAAAGGCCAAATGACGAAAGGCTGACGGTCTAAATGACCAAATCCACAAGCTGGATTGCCAAAAGGCTGACGGTCCAAAAATGGACGAGCAAAAACAGCCGACGGTCTAAAAAAGGCCAAGTCCAAAGGACGATAGGCTGACGGTCTAAATGACCAAATCCACAAGCTGGATTGCCAAAAGACTGACGGTCCAAAAATGGACGAGCAAAAACAGCCGACGGTCTAAAAAAGGCCAAGTCCAAAGGACGATAGGCTGACGGTCTAAATGACCAAATCCACAAGCTGGATTGCCAAAAGGCTGACGGTCCAAAAATGGACGAGCAAAAACAGCCGACGGTCTAAAAAAGGCCAGAGGACGATAGGTTGATGGTCTAAATGACCAAGTCCACAAAATGGGTTAGGCTAAAAAAGCCGACGGACTAAAAACAGCCAAGTCCAAAGATGGACGAAAGGCTGACGGTCTAATCTACAAACTGGAATACCTGACGATCTAAAAATAACCTAAGTCCAAAATTAGACAAGACAAAAAGCTGACGGTCTATAAATGGACGAGCAAAAAAGCTGGCAGACTGAAAATGGCCAAGTCCAAAAAAAAAAAAAAAATAGGTGAAAGGTTGACGGGATACACGAAACCAACTAAGACCGACGGTATAAAAATGACCGGATCCACGAAATAGACAAGGCAACCAAGATTAACGGACTGAACACTGACGGGATACACGGGCCAAAAAATAGGCAAACGGTCTAAAAAAGACCAAATCCGTCAGCCCTCAAACAGACGGCCATAAGGCAGATAACCTCGTCACGAGACGACGGGATTTTACCGAAACTTTCTACAATCATTTAAGGCAAAATGATCAAAAACTGACGGGTTCGTTAAAACTAACCGACAGTTTAGTAAAACTAACGGTACAAAAAAGTAACAAGGCCTGCAATCTTTGTTTCAAAACATACAAGAAAACCAAGCAAAATAAGCTACAAACAGGTAATGAAAAGCTGACGGCATTGTAACAAATCCAAAGGCATTTAAAAGCTGTCAAAATATTACACAACGGTGCCCAAAGGGGCATTTAATAAAATTGTCTTCTACATAAATAAAAAGAAATAAAAATGGTGATAAAAAAAAGTAAGAAATATTTCAAAAAGTCTATTTGGCAACAGGCTCTTCGTCATCAAGCAACACAGTAGGAGGGGTGACGGCAGTCGAAGAGAGGTTCGCAGCAGGTTGGGCCAAGACAACCCCACTCTCTCCAGGAAGGGGGGAATTAACCAAGTCGTCAGCAGGAGGAGTGACGGCACCAGTGGCAGGCGTCATGGGCTGAGCGTCATCTATGTTAATGCAAGACAGGTCCAGCTCGGGAAAAGCTGACGCCACCTGTTTAAGACAGTCGTCGAACCCGGTGCCATAATAGCTGCCACAGGATTCGATAAAGGCATCTGACGCCTTGAACTTCTCAACGGCGTCAGCCCCTACTGTCTCTAACTGCTCATAAAGAGCCGTCAGCTTTCCTTCTGTCTCAACCCGCTGACGATTCACCTCTTCCAGCTCGTCCCTCACCTCTTTCAGCTCCCGGTTAAGTGTCCGTACCCCATCCTTGTACTGGCCCTGCTCGTTTCGCAGGATGGCATTATGCTTGCTAAGACGAGAAGCGACGCCCTCCTTGGCCACGTATCGCTCCGTCAGCGCCTTTACACGGACCAAAGCCTGGACAAAAATATAACCGTCAGCTACAAAAAAGAAGGGGTTTGTGTACATTAGTCAAAGGAAGAGTAAAACTGACGGTTTACCCGAGAAAGGTCGAACAAAGCCGACGACCCCAGCTCGTCCGTCCCTAACTGAGCACAAGGATCTATGTCCGTCGGCCTTATGAGTGCCCCGACAGCCTCGACGGCAAAATCTTTATGCGTCAGCAAGCTCTGGGGTCCCTGCAAGATGGGACTAGAAGAAGTCATGACGCCTTTCCCAGCTCCATGACCCGACGTAGGGGGCGACTTCACGGGAGTGACGGTTGGCCTCTTCGACGGGCGAATGACCACTCCGTCAGACTTCCTCTTTTGGGAGCCCTTGATGACGGGCTTGAGGGCAGGCGTAGACGTCGCCTCTCCCTTCGCCCTCTTCTCCTCCCGCTGACGGGCAGCGGCAGCCTTGATTCGCTCTTTAGCAGCATCCATTTCTACACAAAAAAGAGGAAAAACATAAGGAAAGTTGACGACTAGAAATATAGAAGCTGACGGGTAGGTAAAAACTTATGATGACGAGCAAGCTCTTCCAACCTACAGGCCTCGGGCGTTGGTTCGGGACCCCCACAGTATGTATAAAGAGTATCTAGGGTAATCAAGTCCCGGCACGACCGCTCCTCTATAGGTATCCCCAGAACCCGACGGATGAAATCCTCTTGCTCGTCAGTTATTGACGGACGAACGAAAGCTAAAAAAGAGAAGAAAGAAAACTTGAATGTGTTAGTATCTTTTCAAAGGAAAAGTAAAATATGGCAAATTGACGAGGATGAAAGGTGACGACTAAAACCTGACTCCTTGACAAAACCCCAAGTATTGTCAAAACAGCCAAAGGGAATTGTTTTCCATTCGTCTTGACGGCACACCCAGTCCGTCCCCTCTACAAAAAAGAACCTACCCTTCCAAGCTCTATTGGAGTCTGGCATTTCAGACACCAGTCTTAACTCCTTCTCCCTAACAGCAAAGTGATACATCCCCCTTGACGAAGAAAGATGACGGGGTCTGTAGTAATAGAAAAACTCATCCAAAGTAAGCTAACGGTGACCTCCGCTCAGACGACCCCACAACACCTCAGCACTTATAAAAATTCTCCATGAGTTTGGGGCAATTTGACTGATTGATATGCCAAGGTAATCAGCTAGCTGACGGTGTAAAGCCGTCAGGGGCAATCTCAAACCGGCAGCAAACATGGCGTCATACATGCCAACGTCTGCAGTTTTTCCCGTGTAACACTTCTCACCCTCCATAGGTAGACGGATGGGAATGTGATCAGGGATTTGAAAACGGACACGCAGTTCATTAAAAATTTTAAGCGTCATCTTTGGAAGAAATTTGTTTACAGCCCAGTCCTGGGGAAGGATGAAGGGACGACTACCTTCAGGACCTTCAGACTCCTCTTCACTAGATTCCTCGTCACCTTCATCCCCATTCCCCCCTCCTAACTCAACTTCGCTCCCCTCGCCTACTTCCTCCTCTTGACCAACGTCTCCCTGACCTCCTATCTCTTCGACGGCAACATGGGCTGACGTCTCTCTCTCTGACGACCAGGAGGAACTCTCAGACTCACTACTTGAGCCCGAACCAAACACCTCGTCGTAGCCCGCTCCTTCGCGGACCGACGACTGGTCACTCGACGCGTCACTCGACATCTACCTACAAGTGACGGGTGTAAACTAAGCACCTAGGATGACAACCTCACTTTAAAAGAAAAATAGAAAGCATGCAAAAAGGAAGGGAAACTTACAAGTTCTAGAAGTAACGTTTGAAAGGACGACGGCAGAAACGTTGGTAGAGCTGACGGAATGTGGGCGACGGATGTGCTCTCCAGGAATCAGGTAAATGAAATAGTGAAAATGGGAGGAGGGGGCCACATATATATATGAATTAAACGCACGGAAAACGAAGCGACGCCCGCGTACCGACGCGGGGCCAATCCAAGCACGCCACCTGTCCCAGCATTTAATGTCAGCAGCAATTATTTTTCTCTTGATCAAAGTAGCAGTTAGTGACGAAAGAAAACTCCATAACCCATCTGGTATGGCTGACGGGCATATGGAGTAGGGGGCAACTGATATGGAAGAATAATCATGGCATCCGTCATGGGTGAGAACGTCAGCACAGGTTTAAGCCGACGGTCCAATAGCGGGTAACGGGCAGAGTAAAGCTGACGGGGACAATGTAAACAGGCTGCAAGCACGAAGCTGACGGTTATACAAACAGCAAGAAGCTGACGACCACTCGGCTGCTGGAAAGAAAAAAGGCTGACGGTTGTAAGGCTGACGGCTCCATGAAATTTAGAAACTTGCCCACCACGTATAGGAAGATTGCTTGCACTCCACGATTAGTATCCAAGTCCTATAAGGAAAGGATCCCGTAATCTACGCTCATGAGGATTCCTATAAGGAAAAGACTTCTGCTTCAAGGAAAAGGGTCAACCCTCAACTACTATAAAAACCCCAATACCCTCACAAATCAAGGTACGCATAATTACACCCTCTCTAGCACTCTAGAGTTGAAAGAAGTTCTAACTTGACCTTCGGAGAGTATTTGGCCGGCACCACACCGGTGCTCTCTGTTAGGTCATCTCCTTTTTATTTTACAGGTGCTGTTCCGAGCATGTGAGGACCGTGTGGCTCACTGGTGAGATTTTCGGCATCATCACTTCTGATTATTGACACTGTCCTGTTCTCTCATGAGAGAAATCTGAATTCAAATCACTTCTTCCCGACCTTGTTGTAAGGCCCAAAAAACAAAAACAAAAAAATCAATCCACAACAACCACTTTACAAAATTACAAACATTAACTAAGGTTTTCAGTCTAGTAACAGATGTACAATTATTAAGCTTTTCATGTTAGTGAGTCTAACCCACATGTTCTAAGGACATTTGGAAAGACATATTTGCAGCTATGTAAAAATGTCATACATGTTGTTAACCTATAATAGGCTATGGGCTTTAGGCCCACCTTGTTTATTTGTATAACACACATATTTGTATTACACACTCTGCCTCCTATATAAAGGCACTCATGTATAATTTATTACTTGAGAAATACGATACTTTCATTTAATATTTCTAACATGGTATCAAAGCCACTGCCCTGACCTTTTCTTAGCAATCTTGTCTCTATTGGTGTCACTCCATTCTCAACATCACTTTTGCCACCATAGCAACTATCGTAGCCACTTACCATTGAATCTCCAACGTCTCTTAACTGCCGTAGCCACTCGCCACAATAGTCGCCATAGCCACACCACAAAGACCACTACTCCCTTCATCATCGTCATGAAACTTGTTCCGATTAAATTTGTGCACATACCACTATGATTGTCATTCGCCATTCTACTCATTCGTGGAAGTCTTAAAGCCAAAATAGTCCTCACGCGCCACCCAAGAAATCTGCATTGAAAGTCACGCGTTGCCACGTGCCACTACACATCTCGGTTGTATCGCCACGCACTTCCACCCGCCGCCTCTATAAGTCACGCTTCTTCACGCGCCTTCACGTGCCTAAACTTGCCTGCTGACATCATTGCTAACATCATCCTATCCATCAGCCCTAATTGCGTCATTTGCTGACGTCATTCTGCCACGTCACTTGCTGACTACATTTGCTTGCATCATCCGCTGATGTCATCTCCAGGTTGACTTTGACTTCCCGCAGTTGACTCTTCTCAACGTTGACCATTGACTTTTCAATAGGGTTGACCGTTTACTTTTTGTAGTCCAGGTTCTTCTTACCCAGTTTTTTACATAGATTTCATTTTTGCACATTTTGCTCCTAAATGAAGAATAAGGACATTTCTTCCTTTTATTGCAACAATCGTCACCAACAATACAACAAACGTTTTTGTAACTTTTGCAAACGTCTTAGCCATAATATTGAGACTTGCTTTTTACGCAACAAATTAGCTATTTCCATTTTTGCTGCTATTGTTGCTAACACTGAGAGTATCCAACCAATGACTCCTGTCTCCGCAAATTCTAAGTCTTCTGGATCCACTATCACCATTTCCATAGTTGACTTTCAAAACATCATTGCTAATACCATTCGTATAGTTGGTAATACATCTTATTCCTCTTCTCTCTTAGCTTCATCTAGTATGTCTCCTTCCTCTTGGCTTATGGATTCTACTTGTTTCAACCACATGAGACCTCACTCATCCTTATTTTCTCAACATGAACCTGCACTACACCCTCTTAATATTTGCACAACTAATAGTTCCACAATGTTTGGTTATAATATAGGTTCTACCTCGACTTCTAACCTCTTGGTTCTTGGGGTCTTTAATGTTCCTAACCTTTCTTACAGTTTATTTTCTTTAGGACAATTAGCTGAGTTGATTATTCTGGGTGTGTTATGTAGGATCCAAGGATGGGACAAGAACTTGGGACTGGTCCCAAAGTTAGGCGTATGTTTCTTGTAGAAAACCTTCGTCTTCCACCTGTTGCTCCTGTTTCTATTGTTGCTACAGCTGCTACAGTTTCTTCTATTCCTTCCTTTTCTCTTTGGTATGCCTGACTTGGTCATGCATTTTCCTCTTAAGTACAACACTTGGCTTCTAAAGGTTTCTTAGATTTAGTGTCCACATAAAATTTTGATTGTGTTTCGTGTCATTTAGAAAAACAACTAGTTTTGCCTTTCAATACTAGTGAATTAATGTCTAGTGATATCTTTGACTTAATTCATTTTGATGTTTGAGGATCTCCCTCTGTCTCTAGTATTGGTGAATCTCGATATTTTGTTGTCTTTGTTAATGATTATTCCCGCTATAGTTGGATTTTTCATATGAAACATCGTTCTGAATTATTGCAAGTATATTTTGGTTTTGCAAAATGGTTGAAACTCAATTTTCCAAGCAAATCAAAATTTTTCGATCTAATAATGCTCCTAAATACACTCAATATGCTTTCCAAGCTGTTTTGAATTCCTATGGCACTATTCATTAACTAACTTGTCTAGGTACCTTTCAACAAAATGGTAAAGCCAAACTAAAATTACGTCATATTCTTGCCACTGTTTATGCTTTCCTTTTCTCTGCCAAGTTCCCACTTCTTTTTAAGATGAAGCTGCTATTCATGCTAGTAATCACATTCCTAGTCCTATCATCCGCAATCAAACTCCATATAAGCATCTTTTTGGGCCACCTCTAGACTATCACCACCTTCACTCATTTGGTTCTGCCTATTTCATTCTTCTTTAGCCACATAAGTATAACCAACTTCAGCCTTGGTCTAGACTTTGTTGTTTTCTTGGCTATGGCGAAACTCAAAAGGGGTATAGGTGTTATGATCTCATCTCTCATCGTCTTCGTATCTCCCGCAATATTGTCTTTTGGAAACATCTCTCCTTTGTCGAGCTCTCTCACTTCTGCACCTCCTTCTCTACCTCCTCTGTCTTAGATCTTTTTCCAGATGAACCAAATATTCCTTCTATAGTTGCTTCTGATTCCCCTATAGACTTCTATGTTCAACCACCAGATATTTTTTATGCCTTTTCTAGATCACCCTCTAATGAATAGGTGGAAGATGAACAGATCGAAGACGAGCCACCCAACCCTAAGCTTGGGTCCCTTGCTCCTGCTCCACCTAAAGATCTTGCACAAGACATTCCACCTCATCACTCAACTCGGGTTAGATTCATTCATGCGCATTCACTTGACTATCATTGTTACACTACCCTTGCTACACTACACGAGCCTCACACCTATCGTGAGACCTCCACTGACCATTTATGACAAATTGCAATGAAAGAGAAATTTGATGTATTATCTAAAAACCATACTTGGGATTTGGTGACTCTCCCCCCTGGGAAATTTGTGGTTGGTTGTAAATGGATCTACAAGATCAAGACTCACTCTGATGGTTCTATTAAGTGGTACAAAGTTCGTCTTGTTGAAAAAGGTTTTACACAGGAGTATGAGATTGATTATGAAGAGACCTTTACTCCAGTTGCTCGAAACTCATCTGTTCATGCCCTCTTAGCTATTGTCACTACCAGTAAATGAGACATTTTTCAAATGGAAGTCAAAAATGCCTTCCTTAATGGGAATTTAAGTGAAGAAGTTTATATGCAGCCTCCTTCTGGTCTCTCTATTGAACCAAATAAAGTTTGCCACCTTTGACATGCACTTTATGGCCTTAAATAAGCTCCACGAGCTTGGTTTGTGAAGTTCAGCTCTACCATCTTTCACTTGGGTTACATTGCCAATCATTATGATTCTGCTTTATTTCTTCGTCGCACTGACAAATACACTATTTTGCTTTTCCTATATATGGATGATATAATCATAACTAGTGTTGACCTCAATGGCATTCAAGAACTCAAGAATTTTCTTAGTCAGCAGTTTAAGATGAAAGTTCTTGGACAACTCAGCTACTTCTTGGGTCTTTAAATCACTCATTCTATAGATGTACTTTATATTCCTCAAGCCAAGTATGCTTTTGAACTTTTGTCTCAAGCTAGACTCACTGATAGTAAAACCGTTGACACTCCAGTTGAACTTAATGTGCATCTGACTCCCTCAGGGGGGAAAACCATTGTTTAATCCTTCTCTTTATAGATGCTTGGTTGGCAGCCTAGTTTATCTCACCATCACTCGTCTAAACATTTTCTATGCTGTTCACTAGGTGAGCCAATATCCATATGCTCCACGATCAACTCACTATGCTGCTGTTCTGCGCATTCTTCGATATCTAAAGGGCACTCTCTTCTGTGGTCTTTTCTACTTTGCTCAGTCTCCTCTTGTTCTCCGTGCATTCTCTGATGCTGATTAGGCAGGAGACCTTTACTCCAGTTGCTCGAAACTCATCTGTTCATGCCCTCTTAGCTGTTGTCACTACCAGTAAATGGGACATTTTTCAAATGGAAGTCAAAAATGCCTTCCTTAATGGGAATTTAAGTGAAGAAGTTTATATGCAACCTCCTTCTGGTCTCTCTATTGAACCAAATAAAGTTTGCCACCTTCGACGTGCACTTTATGGCCTTAAATAAGCTCCACGAGCTTGGTTTGCAAAGTTCAGCTCTACCATCTTTCACTTGGGTTACATTGCCAATCATTATGATTCTACCTTATTTCTTCGTCGCACTGACAAATGCACTATTTTGCTTTTCCTATATATGGATGATATAATCATAACTAGTGTTGACCTCAATGGCATTCAAGAACTCAAGAATTTTCTTAGTCAACAGTTTAAGATGAAAGTTCTTGGACAACTCAGCTACTTCTTGGGTCTTTAAATCACTCATTCTATAGATGTACTTTATATTCCTCAAGCCAAGTATGCTTTTGAACTTTTGTCTCGAGCTAGACTCACTGATAGTAAGACCGTTGACACTCCAGTTGAACTTAATGTGCATCTGACTCCCTCAGGGGGGAAAACCATTATTTAATCCTTCTCTTTATAGATGCTTGGTTGGCAGCCTAGTTTATCTCACCATCACTCGTCTAGACATTTCCTATGCTGTTCACTAGGTGAGCCAATATCCATATGCTCCACGATCAACTCACTATGCTGCTGTTCTGTGCATTCTTCGATATCTAAAGGGCACTCTCTTCTGTGGTCTTTTCTACTCTGCTCAGTCTCCTCTTGTTCTCTGTGCATTCTCTGATGCTGATTAGGCAGGAGATCCCACAAATCCCAAGTCCACCACTAGCTATTGTTTTCTTCTTCTTGGTTCTTCTCTGATTTCTTAGCGAAGTAAGAAACAAACCCTTATGACCCACTCCAGTTCTGAAGTAGAATATCATGCACTTACTGATACCACATCTGACTCCTTTGGCTACGATGGCTTCTTAAGGATTTAGGTGTGTCCACATCCTCTGTTACTCCTCTTTATTATAACAACTAGAGTACCATTTATATTGCTCACAACAATGCCTTCTATAAATGGACTAAACACATCAAGATCGATTGTCATTTTATCCATTATTATCTTGTCAATGGTGCTCTCAAGCTGTGCTCAGTCTTCTCTAAAGATCAACTTGTAGATATCTTCACCAAGTCACATCTTAAAAGATGTCTTCATGTTTTGGTTGACAACCCCAAGTTGGTCTCACACCCACCTTGAGTTTGAGGGGGGCTGTTAACATGTAATAAGCTATGGGTTTTGGCCCACCTTGTTTACTTGTATAGCACACATACTTGTACTACACACTCTGTCTCCTATATAAAGGCACTCATGTATATTTTATTGTTTGAGAAATACAATACATTCATTTGGTATTTCTAACACATGTATAAAAGTAGCTTAAATGCGTCTTTGAGGAAAAACAATAATACAAATATCTATATTGAATTTCAACTTAGCATCGAATGGGCCTATCATAGATAGGAGGTAAGGTGGGACAGTTCTCATTCATGTAAAAGCAAGGTCCCCAGCATTCCTAATGGCATGAGAAATACAGAAACCCCATACTGCTTAATCTGCTCAATAGAATGAATGAAAGAAAAATTACCTTTTATGCAACGAGGTTAAGAAGCACAAGATCTAAACAAACATCAGAGAACTCAAGCATACATATTCCAAATGGAGATAGTGACAAAAAAATTTATGCTTTAAATGGAGATGGTGACAAAATTTCCAGCAATAAGTATCCAAAAAAATGAGGCTTGAGAATTTTTGTTTTTACTGACTAAATTTATTTTTATTTTGTTGAGAGAGAGAGAGAGAGAGAGAGAGAGAGAGAGAGAGAGAGAGAGAGAGAGAATAAGTGACTTCCTAGCTTTTGTGCATGGAAGACAACAAGTTCTACACTCTAAAACTCGCAGGTAGAGAAAATCAGCTGTCAGTTACATATTAAAAAGAAAATATTTTTTACAATGTTTTTTTATAAGAGTATTATTTGTCACAAATCACAAAAAAATAAAAATAAAAAGCATTTTTTAAGGGATACCCTATCATATTCATTACCAAATCATTTATTAGGTAGTTGATAAAAAGTTGTAATAATTTTAACATTTTTATTTTTTTTAATTAATTTTTTATCTATTGAATGATAGGGACTTAATTAATAGTTTTTAAGTGAAATATTAATGGATGCCTTAGGAGCATTGGTTTATAAATTACTTTGAGGAACATTTTTTGGGAAAGTGATAATTCAATTAATTTTTTTAATAACTTTTTATATTTCCCATTAGATTAATGTCAAAACTTTCTTAATATTGTTTATTAACCATGACCCTAAAAGCACCCATTATCACAACTCATAATTTCATACTTTTTTTTGGTTTCTCACGATATATCCTTAAAGTTTTTAACTAGAGACTAATCATTATTCGCGACAGGTGGGCCCTAGGGGTAAATCGTTGACCCAAGGGGTTTTTTTCAAAATGCAAGTACCCAAACTTAAACTGGGGAGCACACACAAACAAACCTAGGACAAGCACCTTGACACCAAATACCCAACCACATGACCAAGCCACCTGAGTTCATAATTTAATACTCTTACTAATAAAAATACTCTTCTGTTGGTAGGTAGTACTCTGCTGTCTTTTTATATTTGGATTTGGGGCCTAAGGAAATTTCCTCTCACTTGGCTACATAGTATAGCTGGGGTGAACATCACATTTTTAATACATATTCTCTGAAATATCTTGGGTTCTGTTTGACTGACTTCTATAATCCACAAAAGATACCATCCATAAATAGACTCCCAATTTCTCATAACCCAAAAGGATAAGGAACAATCATACTATTAGTTTTCTCATTCTCTCTTTCCCGAGAAAAAACTCCATCTTTTGCTTTAAATTTTTTATCTGGGGTGAAAATTAAAGCTAGCTAGCTTGTTAATGGAGTCGAACCCGTGGGCTGATAATGGGAACCACGAGAACAACAGCCCAGAACAGATTAGTGAGACCAAGAAGAGTCAAGGTGGTGCAAAGGCTACATATTTAACAAAGATTCAAGATGGCTTGAAGAAATTATTAATTAAGGAAACAACCGATGCGTGCATTGGTTGGATCAAAAACAAGTACCACAAGGCCACTAAGAAGAAGCGTAAAAAGAAGGAATCTCGTGCATCGTAAAACATCTCTTTCACAACATATACGAAAGAAATGTCTTATAAGACTGTTTTATATGGTAGTTTTTTTTTTCTTCCCAAAAGCACTAGCAAGTGCACGCCTCCTTTTCAATAATGATCATCTTTTATGTTCTTTCTTTTTGCTTTTTCTTTTTTTGTTCCTTTTTTCCTTAGTTTTATGTAATAGAAACTCGTCGTTGTCTAGGATTGATTAGAGTCTGGTTGATTACTCGTGTGCTTGGAAGATTTTTATTATGTAGTTTTATGTAATAGAAACTCGTTGTTATTGTATAGGAATTTGATTAGAGCCAGGTTGATTACTCTTGTCTCCTTAGAAGATTTATTTGTGCAATCTTTTTTCCTTTTTTGAGATCTGTTAATAAATAAGAGCAGATATAATCTTAGCAAGAAGCCAATAAAGCACTATAAACAATTTGTATGAGATCTATTAAAAAATCATGAAACCAGATTGCATATATGTTTCAGATTTTCATTTTGCACCTCTTGATCTTTTCTAGTTTTGGGGACCTGCAAATCTGGTGATTTGTTTATGGAATTGTGTTGGACTCCACGGGGTTTTTCGATTGAGGATGACTGGTTAAACTTTAAATAATAGTTTTATTTTTCTCACATTCTGACTCAAAAGTGTTTTTTCCATAAAATTTAGATTTCGGTCCTCAAAATTTAACAAATATAATAATTTTGTCACTCCATCCACCTACTGCTAAATACATTTGAGAAGATACGTCGAATCAATATTGAACATATGCTATAGTCTCAAGAAAAGCTCTAACAATCTTCTTCAAGGGTAGGTGGATAAAATGACAAAGGTAGTGTTTGGATTCGGCGTCTGGGCGTCTGCGTTTTCATTAAAAGCGCGTTTCCTTTTTTTTTTTTTTTTTTTTTTGGGTTTTCAAGCATTTCAGGTGTAGTGCGGCTACTGTTCATTGAACAGTAGCCGCGTTTTTTGACTTTTCAGCTAAAGAATAGTGTACTGAGCACTGTTTACGGGTCCCACAATTCTCAATTTTTATCAACTTTTTCATTAAAAATGGGTCCCACGGTACTATCCACACATTTTAAAATTATTTTGCTACAGTGTTTTTAGTTTTCAGTTTTCAGTTTTCAGTTTCAGCAACAATAAGCTCAATCCAAACACACCCAAAGTTGAAATATTTGAAGATTTTCAAGTTAACCCTTGAAAAACACGCGTTTAGACTTCATTGTTATTGGTTTTCCTTTATAAGATGTTAAGTAAAAGATTTGTCCAATGCACAAATCGGTTGAAAATGTCCACCTTTATTGGTAAATTTTCTAGTTTGATGCGACTCGTTAGGTTCCTCATCTATGGATCAGTTCCAAATATGAGAAAACTGATTTCTATCGGTTTGGTGACAAATTTGAGAAAAAACTGTACAGACTAAACTGCACACACCCCTAAGTCTGTGGTTAGCTAACAATCTGATGAGGGAGCTTTTTTCGTGTTTGGTGTGTCAAATGCCAAATATTTGACATTTAGCACACCTAATGGGAATTCTCTTATTTGTTACTTTTTCATATTATAATTGCTTTCTCTTCTAAGTAAGTTTATAATATAATAGATATCCTAAAGTAACAAACAGTAAGCTTCAATTCTTCTCTGGTCAAAGCAATAAACTTGAGCTCTCCCCTGCTAATATGTAGGGTAAACCGATCCAAATAGTGTATTTCATGTTTATGTAGACATGGTATAAAAATGTTTCTACATAGCTAGAAAGAAAAATCACTTTTCCTTCTAACTATTGACACTGCCCTCTTCTCTTATGAGAGAAATCTGCATTCAAATCACTTCTTCCTCACCCTGTTGTAAGGCCCCAAAAAAAAAAATCAATCCACAACAACCACTTTACAAATTACAAACATTAACTAAAAAGGTTTTTAGTCTAGAAATAGATACGTACAATTATTGAGGGGTTGTTTAGAGGCTGTTTGGATTGAGTATTTCCATGACTCAATTCTCAGTTTTCATAACTCAATTCTCAAAAATGGTGGGACCCATAGCAAAATACTCGTTTGCCTGCACCAATACTCTATTTCCATAATTCTGTTTCCAATACTCAATTCTCTACTTTTTGAGTTATGAGTTATGGAAACTGAAAACAACTTTTGGTTGTTTTCAGTTTTCAGTTTTCAGTTTTCAATGGCAAACTTGTAATAAAATACACATAAGGGACCCACAGCCGCAACTTTTGACCAAACCAACTTTTTTTTTTCTTCTTTCTTTCTTCTCCTGTGGGTTCGTTCTTCCCTTTTCTTTTTTTTTCTTTTTTTTTTTTTCTTTTTCTTTCCCCATTCTTTCCTGGGTTCGTTCTTCCTTTTTTTTTTTTTTTTTTTTTTTTTTTTTCATTCTTTCCTGGGTTCGTTCTTCCTTTTTTTTTCTTTTTTTCTTTTTTTTTTTTTCACCTGGGTTCAGTCTCCTGGTGTTCTTCCCTCCTCTTTTTTTTTTTTTTTTTATTTTTTTTATTTCTTTCTTGGGTTCGGATGATCTGAACTTTCTTTTTTCTTTTTTTTTTTCCTTTCTTCTGGGTTCGGGTTTGTGGGTACTCTGAAAAAAAAAAAAGCAAAAAATAAAATAAAAAATAAAAAAACTGCAGTGTGTGACAGAAATGGGGCCCACAAATAGTGTGAAAAATATTGAGTGATGAGAAATGAGTGATGGTGCCAAACAAACATAGTATTTTAGAGTGATGAGTGATGAATGATGAGTTATGAGTTATGAGTGATGAGTGATGAGTGATGAAAATTGAGTGACGAAAATTGAGTGATGAAAAAGTTGGTGCCAAACACCCTCTTAGATGGCCTGTTTCCGTAACTCAATTCTCAATTTCCATAACTCATAACTAAAAAATGATGGGACCCATAGCTCAATATCCGTTTGGCTACACGATAACTCTGTTTCCATCACTTAATTCTCTGATTTTTGAGTTATGAGTTATAGAAACTGAAAACACATTTTGGCTGTTTTCAATTTCCATAACTCATAACTCCATATTTTTGTAATTAAACACACATGGTGGGACCCATTACACAAATTTGTCAACTATCTTTTTCTCTTTCTTTCTTCTCTTGGGTTTGGTCTCCATTGTTCTTTCTTTTCTTTTTTCTTTTCTTTTTTAATTTTTTTCTTCATCACATAATTTTTTTGGTCTGAAGCTGCACTCCATGACCGGGTAAGGATGGGTTTGGATTTGGATTTAGGGTTTCAAAATACCCACATGAATGGGTTTCAAAATACCCATTCCTTGAACACGGTAGTTACAGTTTCAGCGTGGTGTCCCAGCCAAGACTGTGGATGAAGATCTCGCATCGATTCTGTATTGGTTGATAGACAAAGACCATGGACTGTGGATGAAGACTGTGGACCGTGGACGAAGACCGTCGCCGTATCGATTATGTATCAGCTCGTCGTCATTGTCGTATCAGTTGTTGTTGTTGCTGTTTTTATTGCTGTTGTTGTTGTTGTGGTTGAAGCTGGGTTCGGGTTTGTGTTTTGGGAGAGTAATAGGGGTGAAGAAGGGGAAATGAGAAAAGAGAAAATGGTGGGGCCCACGAAACAATTTTACTTTGACCAAGTGACAGGTATGGGACCTACAAATAATGTGAAAAATATTAAGTGATGGAAGTTGAGTGATAGTGTCAAATGGATGTGGTATTTAGAGTGATGAGTGATGAATGATGAGTGATAAGCGATGGAAATTGAGTGACGAAAATTGAGTGACGAAAAAAATGATCCAAATAGCCCCTGAGCTTTTCAGGTCAGTGAGTTGAACCCACATGTTTAAAGGACATTTGCATAGACATATTTGCAGCTATGTAAAAATGTCATACATGTATAAAAGCAGCTTAAATGTATCTTTGGGGAACAAGAATAATGCAAATACAGATATTGCTAAGTTATTTTAACTTAGCATCAAATGGGCCTATCATAAATAGGAGGTAAGGTGGGACAGTTCTTTCATTTGAAAAAGCATAAGGTTCTATCAAGTGGCGCATTCTATGCAAATAAAATTGAAATATTCTAAAGTGCCACATCAAAGATAAAAAAAAAAAAAAAAAATTAAATATTGACTTTTTGTTTCATTTGGTTCAATGTTTCAAGACTTTTCTAATTAAAAAATCGATATTCTTTGTATCTTTTGGTTCAATATTTTAAAACTTTTCATTCCTCACACGTACACACAAAACTCTTTACATTTTAGTTCACCATTTTCACTTCTTACACTTCTACCCCTTTATATATACCTACCCATACCCCTCATGTCATCCTATGTCAAATACACAAAGACCAAAAATGATGTCATTTGCCTTCAATCTTTCGACGACACCTATCTAGCTTAAACATTGTTGTTTCATCTAATCTTAACCATATTAGTTGGCTACAACCAAGGAAGGGGGGCTTACATTTTATATTAAGTGATAACAGCAATTATGATTTTGATGTTAAGGTTAGACGTTGTGAATTTTTTAGTTTTGTAAATGATGTGATTGACTATAGGTATTTAGGATATGTATTTTTGTTTTTTAGAATTAAGGAGAAAGAGAATGACACATTCTATATCAACTTTTATTCTATAATACTCCTCCAAAGTTGGTTTTGTTTTTTTTTTTTTTTTTTTTTTTTTTTTTTTTTTTTTTTTTTTTCTGATTACTTCAATTGAATAATTATAATGGATATGTGTGTGCAATTTATCATTGTTGTTTTTTATGATGAACTTGTTACTAATAAAGTTTTATAACAATTATGTTATAATAAATATACAACATTCTCCAAAACTATCTTACATTAAACATTACAACATTATCTGTGTATCGTACGAGTAACTTACTAGTCTATATATATATATATATATATATATATATATATATATATATATATCTAAAAGTTGAGGCGTAGTATTTATTGTTACTATACTTATATTGTGCTACTTCATTTGCCATGTCATTAGCCATATTCTATATACATATATCAATATTTATATAAAAGTAGAGACTTCATACAGAAATGTATGAGGTCTTGCCAAGTGGGGCTCTAACTTTGCATTTAGCCTTTTTTTAGCTCTTTCATTAAAAAAAAAAAAAATTATATTAATATGTGCTGTGATGGTCCCAAGCATTTTCACTTTTTATTTTTCTATTAAAAAGTGAAAATACACAATTTGACCGATTTGCCAATATTTCATACTTTTTTTCTTTTTTGATGAAGTTTCATGCTTTTCTCGCAACCCATAATTTTGAGAAAAGTTTGCGTTCTAGAAATTTTCTTAGCACAATCCTTCAGACGATCCCATTATTTTTTTCAAAGAAGAGCTTTCCTTTGAAGAAATTGTTTAATGCAATCCTTCTATGTACTACTTTCTCTTCTTCCCTTTCCCTTCCCTTACTTTTTCCTCCCTTCTTTCCTTTTCATCTCCCTTACAATCAAACAAGATATTACTTTTTCAAATTCAACTAAAAAAAAAAAAAAAAAGGTTCTTTGAGGATATTGATAAAAGGAGTTTGAATTTGGCAAGAATGAGGTGTAAAATTCATGTTTTAGACCATTTAATAAGAGATGTCACATCAGCCTTTTACTTAAAACTCAGTACATCATACCACAATTAATAATATCTTAATTAACTCCCAATTTGGTTGAATTTTCAGATAAGTATTATAATTAATTGAGTGTGGTTGTTCTTATTCTTTAATATGTAATAAGATGATGTGGCATGTTGGGCTTGGAGGGTGTGAAACTTGGGTTTTAAACCAAAACCTTTTAGAATTTAATCTTTAATAAAAATATGTAAAAAAACATGTTTAATTACCATTTTAGTCTTTAACACCTGTACATTGTACTATGTATCAAAATGGTTTTTAACATCTTAAACGTGTCAATTTTGTTTCTAAACTTTTGGTATTGTGTCAAAATAATATTTATTATTAAGAGGTACATGAAAAGAATTGATGTATCTAACATTAATATCAAAATAATATTTTTATGCCATCTAAGGTATCCTTTGAATTATCACATGTCCTTAATTAGAAAATGAGATAAAATATTTGAAAATATATTAATTGCATCTCCATAAGTAAATGAGAAGTCATTTTATTAGCAAAAATTGAAAATTTCTTTTCTTTTCCTATGCTTTCTTGGCAACCAAATGGGGTTTAAGTCTTGACCTTTTAGTTAAAGTGCTCATAAACATCATCTAAAAAACATATTATTTACCTAATTTTAAAATGAATTTTTAAAAAAAAAAAAAAAAAGGCCAAATTTCAATTTTTTACACTATTTTTTTTTTTTAAGAAGTTAAAGTTATTGCCAATTATATTATAAAAATTTTGTAGACTAACATGGTAATGAATATAATTAGTGTCATGTCAACAAGGTAATAATCAATTTCCTAATTATTTTTCTATTTTGTGTTTAAAAATTGGTACATTCATTTAGTAAAAGTAGTGTGTAACCCCGAGCATATGCATATGTACATTTAAAAACAATCACAATTGTGTGTGTATGTGTGTGTGTGTGTGTGTGTGTGAGTGTGATTTAGAATCTAATTGGATCTAGACTCTTCATTTTTTGTACCAAATAATTCACCTGCTACAAAAATTAAAATATTAAATGTTATACATAGCGCAAAATTGAACTCCAATTAAAATTCAATTTAGAATCTTTGATTTTTGCACCAAATAATTCACTTGACACACAAATTTAAAAATTAGATGAGACATATGACACAAAATTAGACTCCAATTTAGAATTTAATTAAACTTTCTCTCAGTTTTGGCTATATATACATATATATATGTATATATATATATATGTATGTATGTATTTATGTATAGCTACATACCATCACCCTATTTAAAATTACAGGTTGTTCATAAAATCACAGTCCCGTATATGACCCTTTTATAGGAGCCACTATCTCATCACGAAAACTATCTCATAAAAAAAAAATTAAAAAAAGTTAGTATATTGCAATGTATTTGGAATGGTGAGTCCATTGGTATTTGGAAATCAATTTTTTTTTAAACCTTAAATTGGACACGTGGCGCAAATTAGATAACAATTGGAATCCAATTAAGAATTTAATTGGATTTTCTCTTAGTTTTTGCTTTAATTATATATATATATATATATAGATTGGTTTTTGGCCTATGCATTGCATGATTTTTTTTGGTATGATCTTTTTTGGAAAATATTATGACTAGAGAACATTTTTTTTTTTTTGGGGGAAAAACACTTCTTTCATTTTTATGTAGTGATTTTAAAAAATACAATGAAGGGTTTTATGATATACAATTATATAAAATAAAACTCATAAAATGCATAAGATATATGTAAAGGTATAATTCATGACTATGCATGAAAGTTATTGTTTTTTTTTTTTTTTTTTTTTTTTTTTAATTTCTATTAGCTAGATCACATTTCTTAAATACATTGAACAACCATTTCATCACCCCATTATGCACGTAATGTTTGGAATGTTGTTAGTTAGTACATGATTGCTTGATAAACAATATTGAGTAAAAATTATTTTAATTCTATTTAAGAAATTTTTTGTGCAATTTTCATTTTCATGTCCATTTTTCTAATATAATAGATTTAATTTTTCACGTTAGTTAATTGAATATTATTGTGTTTATACTTTTTTTTCTTAACTACAATTGATAATTCACAATATGAGTAAACAACTTATTGAGTACTACAAAAGATACAAATATGAACATTAACATGAGCATGAACATGAAGGGAGATTTCTATTCATTTTCTTGAAGAAAAAATGTACTTGAGGAAAATTCCAAACTTTATTAGGTAAAGAAGAATCAAAGTTATAGATAGCAAAATCAATATACCAAAAATTTTAGAAGCCTAAGAGGAGTCATTACTCATTTGAAACAATCCAAAATACTCAAGGACTAAAAAAATAAAAAATAAAAAAATAAAAATAAAAATAACCATCCACTCCACACTTCCATCGCAATTGCTTTAGCTCAAGGAAAACAATAGATGTCTCTATATCTTCTTTTTTTTTTTTTTTAGAAATAATTACAATATGTTGCTAATCCTGCAACTTGAACCTTTTTTCCTTAACTCCTGCAATTTATACCTTTTCTCCCTTAAACCCCAAATACTTTGTGTATGGAGAGATGACAATTCAACTACATGGGCCTCCACACACACACACACACACACACACACACACACACACATATATCATTTAATAAATATAGAACTTCCTTTAAAAAAAATTAAGGGAAATCTTAATGGGTACTTCACTTGAGCATATGTAAAAAAGGCATATACATACCACAAATGGTAAAGGAGAAAGAAAAAGCTACTAATCCCTTTTAATGTGGTTAATTGCTTTGCTTCAATTAGTCACCCAAATAACATGCTACTTATTCATATCATAACCATAAATGACAATGCTGCATTAGCCATCTGTAATTGCTAATCTGGAAGTACAAATTTCTATAATAGCTCTACCTTCGTTTCTTTTGGCTAATATGTCTTTACTGAATCAAAATCAAACCACAAAAATTATATAAAAATCACCAAATTAGAGTTTAAAATTAGGGGAAATTGCAATTAACCCACATGTGGTTTGGCCCGTTTTAACAATGTCCACCCGTGGTTTGAAATTTGTCACTTAACCCACCTGAAGTGGCCTCCGTTAGACCCCCGTTACCCACCTCTCCCTTTTCACCGTTAAAAATAGGGGTAAATGTGTCTTTTTAATTATATTTTATGTATCTCTCCTCTTTTCTCTCTTCTTCTTCTTCTTCTTCTTCTTCACATAAAACGTAAAAGAAAAATATCAAAAAACAAGTCAAGATAAAATTTGTTTCATCATTTTTCATATACATAATTAGCACAAAGTTTTACAAAAAAGGGTAGAAAAAGCAAAAAAAAAAAAAAAAAAAAAAAAAAAAAAAAAAAACCATCTCTCTAAAACTCTAACCATCTCTCTTTTGCTAGGTTCTCTAAAAAAACCCAGATTTACAAGTAAAAGAAAAATCTTTAAAAAAAAAAGTAATTTAGCAAATCCAACACCACAACCAACTCACTGAACCATCAAATCATAGCCTCACCAAATTACTACCTCTAACACCACCACCGTTGTTAGCCACTGCCCAAAACCCCAGATCAGGATGAAAAACAAAGAAACAAGAAAAACCCATCAAGAAAATTAGCCTAAAAAAAAAAAAGTATGGTCATCAACCACTCCCTGGGTCCCTACATACTCCATACACTCTAGCTCCAGAAGTCTCAATCTTCACCAAATTCCAAATCTCCAGTTCTCAAGTCAATTGATACTGAAAGATGGCATCTCAGTCCCAATCCGAGTCTAAGGCCATCGAACACATCGTCCTGTTCAAGGTGAAAGACGAGGCCGAACCATCGAAGGTGAAGGCAGCTCGACGCTCTCAACGGCTTGTCCTCCCTGGACCAAGTGGCCCAGCTCACTGCCGTCCCATTAATCCAAACTACCCATAGTCCAAGACATCATGGCCTTCGATTGGGTCACCCTCGATCTTCATCTGGCGGTTACACCCAAACCCAAACCCGGGTTTGCAGTTCGAGTCAGCTTCCTCAAACTAAAGGAAGAAGAAGACGGCAAAGATGTAAAAAAATCAGAGATACTCAGGGTTTTAAAAGAAATGAAGAATGGTTTGTTGTTGGGGTAGCAAAAACAAATTAGTGAGTTGAGTTATGGAGCGAACTTTTCTCCAGAGAGAAGCAAAGGGTACTCATTAGCAATCAAAGTAAAAGAGAGAAATCTGGCGGTTTTTCCTGGACACACACAATTGGAGGATTCAAATGAGGAATTGGGCAATCATTTTGGCAATCAAAGTAAAAGAGAGAAAGGAATTATGGGTTTGGGTATTTTTAGGGGATCTAAGGTAGAGAAAGGGAAAGAGCTCTTTTCTTTTTTTTAGAGTTCTAATTTTGGCTTATATAGTAAAGAGGAATTTCTAATGGAAAGGGCAGAGGTGGGTAACGGAGGTCTAATGGATGCCACCTCAAGTGGGTTAAGTGACAAATTTTAAACCACGGGTGGGCACTGTTAAAACAGGTCAAATCATAGGTGGGTTAATTGCAATTTCCCCTTAAAATTAGAATTAAATTTTTAAAAGAAATCTAGGCACAATTGCACAAAAATTCCATGTAACTAAGTCACACTTAGGAATATTGGACCATTTTTTCCTTTTTATAAATAGGGGGCTCCCAATGGGATGAGGGGACTAACAATTTTCTCTCCAAAATATTTATTGTAGGAATATAAAAGTTTTCCATTGTATACTTTTCACGATTAAAGAACATAACTTGCCAACTAATCAAACTAGAGTTTTTAGTACCTATAGCAATTTCACAACATCAAGAACAAACCCCAGTGTATACATTGTTAAATTCCATAGTCTCCTGTTACATCATATGAGTGTTTAATTTTTCTTGCAAAATATTGAATAGTAAAGCTTCTGAGCCATAGTCTCAATTACAACTCTCAATCATG